>JAHPZR010001241.1:5000-10575 GCA_019787425.1 Platygyra sinensis | reverse complement strand
GCGGTTTGAGATATGAAACAAGTCCTAACCATCTTTTAAATTGTTTCCGGGTAAGGTTTCCTCGCCAAACGTTGTTGCTAAATATTACATAATGTTTTTGTGAGCGCAAGAGTTAAAAAGCGCGGTTTTAATTAAACCGCGCAGCCGAAGGCTGAGCGGTTCTTGCTCTGCCTTCGGTTTTTTTTTTTTTTTTTTTTTTTAGTCATGTCGGTGACTATATCCAAACCTCCGCGGATGATGTCATTATCAGCCAATTACAGGCCATTTCTCAGTTCTTTTCGTCATATCCCCCCTCAGGAGGGTTTTGTCAAGTTAGCGAATTAACTGTTTAGACAAAAGAATGGCCGCCGACGGGAAAAATGTTTATTTGGTCAAACTTGGGCCAAAATCCTTCGGCGATGGGCGCAGGACATTTGCAAGGATAAAGCATCTAATTTGGTACCAGCTGCTGGCTACTAAGGCTGAAATTATCCAGAGTTAAGCTGTATTTTCGTTTTGCGTGCGAAACAGAAGATTTCGTAATCTGGAATTTTTGTTTCTGTTTACTTTCGAAGGGAATATTCAATGCGCTATAAAGGTATTACTTCTGGCCATGGATCACGCTGACGGTGATAAATGTAAGATCGTGTTTACTTCGCCAGAAGCTATGATGGAATTTTCTGGGGAAAAAAGTTAAAACTTAGCCTTTTATCATGTTTTATAGCGCTCGTCATAAACCCTTTTAACATATGTAAATTGATAGTCGTTTGAAAGGTCAAGGTATTTTTTTCCTCAGACATAAACAGAATTCTCCGATTACAAGTCACGCTAGCCCGCTTCAGGCAAAGAATGTTTCCATATCTCAAACTGCCCTCTCCCTATTCACGTAGACTCGCATGAAATTTCTAAGTTTCTTGACACAGAGACTTAGTTTCTGCTCAACAAATGTTGTCAAAGTGCAAGTCTCTTCAGTTTTAAAGGGAAAAAAAAAATAAAAAAATTTCGTTGAGACGAGGTGGATTTGAACCCGGGACTCTAGCTCGGCAGTCTTCGACCCTAACCACTATACCACCGAGTATACATTACAAACGTGTGGTTTAATTTAAGTACCTAATCGGAAACCCGAACGCTATAAAGGAGCTAACCATTAACCCCTTGCATTAACCCTAACCCTAATCAGTATTTTCAGTGCTTAGGCCTATAATCAGTATTTACTTTGTGTACGCATCACAAGGTATCCAAGGGTGGTTTGAGATATGGGAACAAGTCCTAACCATCTTTTAAATTGTTTCCGGGTAATGTTTTCTCGCAAAACGTTGTTGCTAAATATTACGTAATATTTTTGTGAGCGAAAAAGAGTTAAAAAAGCGCGGTTTTAATTTTTTTAAAAATTCTTGTTTTTTTTAGTTTTGTCGGTGACCTGGCCAAGACCTCCGCTCGGCCAAGTCTTGGTCGGGACTTCAGAATCATGCAACCTGTAATGTTTATTCGCCAAAAGCTTTTGATACACGAAAATGGTACACATATTGTTTTCTTTATTGTATGAAATATATTTTCTTTTGGTTTTATCGAAGTGTTCGATTCGAAGCAAAAGAACGTGTCAGAACGTGCAAGGATTACGTCATTGGTAGGGAAATAACCACCGTACTAAAAATAGCCGTGGAAAACATGATTCTTGAATTATGTGACTCGCGTGACTACTTTGCTAGTTTCTTACTCGTAAAGAAAACCGATTAAATTTAATCCTGACTTAGAAGAGAGAAAGCTGTTGTTTATAGCCTTGGTATCGAATTGTTCGCATCGTTCATGCCCAGACATATCCTAGAAAAAGTTCCAAATTAAGACCATTACATCATCGAAGATTTCGCAACAACTACGGCTTATGGTGTAATCTACAAGGGGTAAACAGTTCGTGTGTAGTCGTTGTCAGTTGTTGTGCTACAGATTGATCAGTTGATTGCGTGTTTATAGTCATCAGTGAATCAACAAGGACTGCTTGCAGACAAGAAACGTGAAGGTAGATGTTCGGGTGATTACTTTTTCTTTACTGTGTGTGAAATACATATTTCTGGCTTTATCAAAGCGTTGGATTCGAAGAGAATATTGTGTACGCTAAAAAAGGTATTACATCAGCCATGTAATGCGCGGACGTTGCAGGTTTCACTTTCGCTCCGTGACAAATAACATCCTGCTTACTTTGTAAGTTTATTTCACCAGAAGTATCGGTCATTAATTTATTTGCAAATTTGTGAGTATTTCTTGTGGGATTAGGCAATTCAAGAGAATCCTTGAGCTTTTTCAACGAAGTGAGTGAAGACATTTGAAGGAAAATTGAGTATTTGCCGAGGTAAACAAGAACTTGCCAGAACTTGCAGGGGGAAAACCCTTCACTGTAAGAGTTCTAAAATTAGCCGTAATAAGATATCCTAATGCACTTGGTGGTTTTAGCTTTCATCGGAGTTGGAAGTTATAAGCACACCATCTATTGTGCGACGACGTTAGTCATGCCTTACGTCTTTTCCTTTGTATTTCGCATTACTTGGAGTTGGACAGTGTGAGTAACCGTTATTTTTAAAGCGTGGTTATAACCGCGCCGCAGTTCTTGTGTTTATTCGCCAAAAGCTTTTGAAACATTAATACACGAAAATGTTACAGTTTTTTTTTTCTTTATTGTGTGTACAATATATTTTCTCTTGGTTTTATCGAAGCGTTCGATTTTAAGGTGGCCGAACACAGTTTTCGTGCGTGCTTTTACTGAGAAAATATTTAGCATGTGCTCAAGGATTTAAAAAAAAAACGTGCCGTCAATAGAGCGATCACTTTATTTACTCAAAACCCGCAATATCTGTGTAATTTTTCACAATAATTGAACGCAGTGTATTGTTGGCTTTAGTCTTTTGTTACAAAGATATGTTAGAAAAGGTAACGATGCAAAGAACCCAGCAATTTTCAGCTTTTGTTTGTTAACGAAAGAACCCAGTTAAATGCAACGCATGCGCAGTTGCTCGAAAAATTGAGACTCATTGCTTTAGCAGAAACATGCCGATTTCTAACGATCCAGTCGTTAGAATTTCAAGAAATTTGGCAGAAAAATAGATCAGAGACCACGTGAATGATCTATCCAAAAAAAAAAATGAATTTTGACATAGGGAATTTTTAATAATACAGAAAACGATTAACGGCGAATTACGGAAATCGCCTATGTCAAAATTTTATTAGAACCGTGTTGACAGAAGGGATTTAATGTCAATTCTTAGGGTGCAAAATATGAAAACAATCTAATGACTGGATTTCTTTTAAATAAACTAAAACCATTATTTAAGCCTTGTTTTTAACTAGCCCCGTTGCCATGGCAACAGCACACACCCTGGTCAAAATGCGAGAATAAATATTTCTGTGGTTAACCTTGACTCTTGCAAAAAATGGGCGCCAAAGCATATATAGTTTAAAGGTTATGGCGAATTAGGCATAGGCTCTTGAAAACTATGTTCGGCCACCTTAAGCAAAGAACGTGTTAGAATGTGCAAGGATTACGTCATCAGTTGAGAAATAACCACCTTACCAAAAATAGCCGTGTTTAGAGAAAGCTATTGAAATGTTGATACACGGAAAATGTTATGGATATTATTTTCTTTATAGTGTGTGAAAAATATATTTTTAGATTTTATCATGAGCGTTGTATTCGAAAGGAATATTAAATACGCTAAAAAAAGCAGTTACATCAGCCATGGAATGCGCTGACCTTGCAGCTTTCACTTTCGCTACGTGACAAATGAGATCGCTCACAAGTTTATTTCTCCAGAAGCTACTGCCATAAATTTATTTGTAGTTTTGGGAATATTTCTTGTGGGTTTGGGTAACTGAAGCGAATTCTTTGGCTGTTTTTTTCGAAGCGAGTTAAGAGATTTGAAGAAAAATTAAATATTTGCTGACGTAAACAAGAACTTGTCAGAACTTGCAGTGTTTGTGTCAATGCTAGGGGAAAACCCAACCGTTGTAAAGTTAGCCGTGTATAACGTAAACCTCTCATTGTGTGATTTTCAAGACTTCTCTGCTTGACTTTTAAGGAGGATGGCGTTATTAATAGCGTGACACTCGTTTCCTTTCTTATCATTCATGAGTAAAATGTTACTTAAAATATTACAGATATTGCTTCTTTTTTAATATGGTGTGTAAAATATGTTTTCTTTTGGTTTTATCGAAGCGTTGGATTTGGAGGAAATATTAAATTCGCTAAAAAAGGAATTAAGTCAGTCGTGGAATGCGCTGACGAGACATTTTTCACTTTCGCTAGAGCGATGGTGCAATAATAGAGTTTGTGTTGATCAAGTGATGTGGTGTCTACAGTAATCAAATAATCATCAAGGACTCCTTTGGAATGTGCACTACAGTAATCAAATAATCATCAAGGACTCCTTTGGAATGTGCACTGTGTTTCGAATGTAGTGCTAATACTAAAACAGGTAAATTTTAAAAGCGCGGTTATAAAATCTACGATTTTTCTTGTTTTTTTTTTCTTGCTCTGCAAGCGGTTTCTTTTTTTAGTTTTGTCGATGACCAGACGTAGACCTCCGCTCGGCTCAGGCCAAGTCCTGGTCGGGACTTTAAATCACGAAACGTGAAATGTTTATTCACCAAAAGCTTTTGCAACGTTAACACACGAGAATGTTACAGATATTCTTTTCTTTATTGTGTGTAAAATATACTTTCTTTTGGTTTTATCGAAGCGTTCGATTCGAAGTAAAGAACGTGTCAGAACGTGTAAGGATTACGTCATTGGCAGGGAAATAACCACCATGCTAAAAATAGTTGTGTTTGGAAGAAGCTGTTGAAATGTTGATACACTGAAAATGTTACGGATATTGTTTTCCTTATAGTTTGTGAAAAATTTATTTTTTGGTTTTATCGATGCGTTGCAATCAAAGGGAATATTAAATACGCTACAAAAAGGAGTTACATCAACCATGGAATGCTCTGACCTTGCAGCTTTCACTTTCGCCACGTGACAAATGAGATCACTTACTTTGTAAGTTTATTTATCCAGAAAGTACTGTCATAAATTTATTTGTAATTAGTTGCGAGTATTTCTTGTAGGTTTGGGCAACTGAAGCGAATTCTTTGGCTTTTTTTCGAAGAAAAATTAAATATTTGCCGAGGTAAACAAGAACTTGCCAGAACTTGCAGTGTTTGTGTGTTTGTATCAATGCTAGGGGAAAACCCAATCGTTCCAAAATTAGCCGTGGGTAACAAAAAACCTCTCATTGTGTGATTCGCGTGACTTTTCTGCTTGTCCTTTACTCATAGTACAAAGCAATTAATTTGTGACTTTTATTAAGGAAGATAGCGTTATTAATAGCGTGACACTCGTTTCCTTTTCTTATCATTCATGAGTAAAATGTTACTTAAAATATTACAGATATGGCTTTTTTTGGAATTGTGGTGTGTAAAATATATTTTCTTTCGGTTTTATCGAAGCATTGGATTTGAAGGGAATATTAAATTCGCTAGAAAAAAGGGGGAATTACGTCAGCCGTGAATTGCGCTGACGAGACAGATTTCACTTTTGCTACACGACAAATGAGAGTGATGGTGCAAT
>JAHPZR010001240.1:7500-22500 GCA_019787425.1 Platygyra sinensis | reverse complement strand
CAGGCTGCGAATCAATGGATTTTTAGTCGGAAAAATCCTTTTGCTTTTCCACCAAAAGACTGCGCTTTGTTGCATGTTGATTCTCTTTCACGTTGAGATGAAATAACCGTGTTTAGATCAAACTCAGAAGCGATGCGTTTCTGAAATTCCTTTTCAAAATCCGTTTGGAGCGGGAAACCAACTTAATGCAGGGGTGCTCAGCCAATCAGCATCAAGTAATCATGCCCTCTTGATTACCAAAAGTGCCCTCGTGATTAAGAAAAAATGCCCTCTGTCTCAGCCAATCAGCATTCAGTAATTTTGCCCCGTATGTGATAAAATGCAATAGACCACTTTTGATATATTAAATTCGGCATAGCAGTGAGGCTTAGGGGACCATGTTCATTCATTTCCTTTGTTTGTGTCCTCTAGGCCTTACTGTCAAGCTGAATTTTAACATATCACAGGGCAGTCATTAAGGGAGGTAACCCGTAGAATCTGTTACGGCTGGGTATGTCTGATTTGTCCTTAATGCTATGGGTGAAATTGCCTGTTATTGATAGAATTCACCCATAAAGAAACAAATTTGCTTTAGGTGACTGAAAACTTAACGACAGCCCTGTATCGAAAGTGGCCTATTAGCTCTTTCGTGAAGATTCAGATCTAAACATTGAACATTCAACTCTGCAATAGCAGCATAGAGCATTTTTTTTGTCACTTGTGATCACGTTAACTACTGATGATGCAAAACTTTGTTTTTGTAGCATTGATCATACGTACAAAATGTACATTGGAGGGGCTCAGAAACGACCTGATGGAAACTATTCTCGACCAGTATTGGATCCCAAGGGAGAGGTGATAGGACAAGTTGCTGATGGGAACAGAAAGGATATCAGAGATGCTGTGGAGGCAGCACATAAAGCAGCGCCAGGGTATGAACATTCCAATCCATGTTAAAATAAATTCTTCTTGGTGCTTTTGCATGCTAGTGCAGTTTCATTTTGTTCATGCAAATTGTTTTCTCAATTTATTTACGTATTTAAAGTATTAGTAATGCACAATTTTAACAAATTACAGAAACAAAGTATTGTGCTACGTACTACATCCATACTACAGGTGACATACTGTACAGGAGAATTGCTCCTTCACAATAGTATCTGATAGAATCAAAGCAACTTTAAGTAATTCCAATTTCTCCTTTAATTTCAAACTTCAAGTGTTTTGATAAGACCGTGAAGTAAGACAGTTAAATGGAAAAAAAATATATTTATGCAGTACAGTGGAACCCCGTTAATACGACCATCTTCAGGCGTTGAAAAACTGGTCTTATAATTAACGGGGTGGTCGTATTAAAGGGGTTCTTTAAATAGGAAAATGACTGACTGAACTTTTTTCGGGCCAGAATAAAGTGGCCGTAATAATGAGGTGGTCGTAAGGCGGGGTTCCACTGTACTTGTTCATTAAAATTATTAGCTGTCTGTTTTTGTAGCTGGGGAAAACGAGCTGCCCATAACAGAGCCCAGATTGTTTACTACATGGCTGAGAATTTAGAGCTGCGGCACAATGAGTTTAGCCAGAGATTGTGTGAAATGACTGGCTGTTCCATGGAGGAAGCCAAGAAAGAAGTAGACACTACAATCCAGCGGTTGTTTTACTGGGGTGCATATGCAGACAAGTATGGTGGTACTGTACAGGTTAGTTCAAAGAGTGATTGCCAGCACACCCAAAAGATCACTTAAGGAGTCCACACATTATTTTGTCATTCTGATGATGTTGCCTGCTTGCCCAGTGGGTACATGTACTTTCTAAAGTTTCATTCTTTTTCCACTCTTCCCTCAAGGAAACTCCATTCTATGGTGCTACAGTGAAGATCCATGAACCAGTGGGCGTGATCGGTATCACATGTCCTGACTGTTGTCCGTTGTTAGCATTTGTATCTCTACTGGCTCCTGCTGTTATCAGAGGAAACACTGTTGTTATTATACCGAGTCACAAACACCCAATGATCGCTGTTGACATGTATCAGGTACTACTGCCAAATTTTTGCATCTTGACTTCGAATAGTTATTAATAACAATCACAAAGTAGTTAATATAGTTTGAAATGCACGATATTAGGCAGTTTTCCTTCATAATCAGGTTCTTTGTTCAAAGGTTGCATGATATCCATCAGATAAGTCCCATTGTAGTTTGTTTAGTCAATACCTTAATCCATTGGATAGTGATTTTTCTAGCGGACAGTGTTATCCACCTTTTTGACAGCTAAGTCTATAAGTGATTTAGGATCATTTTATCATCATGACGATCATCATATCGTAAAGTATGAACTCATTACAGATCCAATGAGATTGCTCCTTTACATAACAGACCGCTTTTCCAAGTAATAATTGGTTTATTTTCTAGATCTTCGATACTTCTGATCTACCTGGTGGCGTGGTAAACATAGTAACAGGTGATAGAGATCATTTAACCAAATACCTGTCAGAGCACCAGGATGTGCAGGCCATGTGGTACTTTGGCTCCACAGAGGGCAGCAAATTTGTAGAGTGGTCCTCGTCAGTGAATGTGAAACGTACCTTTGTGAACTACGGTCAAAGCCGTGACTGGCTCGACAATTCTCAGGGGCAGGGAGAGGAGTTTTTGTTCCACGCTACGGAATGCAAAAACTTGTGGCTTCCCATGGGAGACATCTTTGCCAATTGAGAGGGGACATGCGAAAGAGAATCTACAGTAGTGGTGAATTCTTCCTGTGAAGATCTACAGGACTTGCATATGAAAGGGGCGGAGATGCTCATTGGAAACTTTTGAATTAATGGAACCCTAAAATAGACTGATCTGGGCGTGGTGCAAGCTTTTTTTTAAAGAGACCATGTCAAAACACAAGCAAATGAATCGAGTGAATAAAACGAATTAAAAATATACACATTAAATAATCTTACAGTTTTGTATTTCTTCGCGTGCAACGCTGAAAAGAAGAGTATCCCTGCTCCTTTTATATGCAATCCTCTGTCCCCCGGGATAAAGTAAAAAAATGAAAAGATACGTGCATTGGTAATATATAGGAACATGAATGAACTGTACTGGACTCGTGTATCTGTGCAATTATGGGGTAAGATAAATTTCCATTAAGTCATATTTTATTGCCAATTCACTCTGACATGCTCAGTATTGATGTTATAAAAGAATATTTTATAGTAATTTTCATCCAGCGTGACTCTTTCATGGTAAATTGTGAGGCAGTGTCCCGATTCACTGCAAGTGGCTCGCTGCCCAAGGAACATAAATATTTAAATGGGTCTTGGCAGCAACAAGTAACTTAATTAGCTGAACTGTTTGAAATCTGAGTAGCGCCATGCTAAATCAAATAAAAAAGATATTGTTTTTTATTATTATGGGTCAGTTGAAGATAGTGTGGTAAGATAAGGCAATTAGTCAAAGCGCTGACACGTGTAAAATGATTTTTAAAGTAATAAAGCGAAAAAATTCGGTAAGCCATTTCATACTGATTCCTAAAGAAGTACCCCAGATTTCTATTCATTTCAGCTACTCACGAAACAGTAAACAAATTCTTGATTCGTCAAATTCTTCACGGTTCTGTATCCTTTTTCATTAAGTTCCCAAAGGGCCCATCACTTGGACAATAAAATGGAGGAATCTGTCGAAAATCCATTGTAAACCGACCCAAACCTGTCCGTGCTTAGAGTTTGTCTCTCCAGTGCTTAAGAACTCGTCATCTCGGGTACAATTTATCTTCACTAGTTCTCCTTCATTGTCGTCCCAACTTTTGACTTTTTTACTTGTTTTAACAAGTATTTTTGCAACTTAAAGGAGCTGCGTCACGGTTAAACGGTTTGAAAAATTTAGCCTAAATTTTTCAATTTCGTTGTTGGTAATCCGTGTCAATCTTCTCCATCCTTAACCATCCTTGTTCCCTTATGGTTTGTTATTATACGTTGAACTCTCTAACTCTTTTCTGATTGGCCGAAAGCGTACAGTGAATTTTCGAAATCAGCGCCGGTGACGTCATAATTGCAGATTATACAATAATCATGTCAAGGTCACGGGTAATCATGTCATGTATGACAGCAGTGCATGATTTCCAAGGGTAATCATGTCAACTTCACGCGAATCGTGTTGCTTGCCGTCAGTGAAGAAGCAGAAACATGACTTCCAAGTTTTCGCGTTCAATGTATAATAAAACAATTATTAGATTCGGTTTTTGTGATAACCAGAATAATCACAAAAACCTCATCCAATAATTGTTTATTATTATCTCTTTAGTGTTTTCCTAACTTTGTAAAGTATTATTTCCAGGTTTCCTTCAATTTAAAGGTAATTTTGTCGATCGTCAAAATAACTCAGAATACCGTGACTGAGCCCCTTTTAAAAGTAGCAAAGTCCGTCGAAAACGCCAGTTCATAGAGCATTATTGTCCAGAAATGATATATTGTGCGCCAAGTTAACACATTTCCATGAACAAATAATGTGTTGAATGATCCGCTAGCCTAGCCTGCGAGCAGGCTCTCATGCGTTGCAGGAGCAAAGTCGATGAGCAAAGTCGCGAGAGATAAGTCAGCGAGCGAAGCAAGCCGGTGAGGGGCCTGGTTCGAGAAACAATTCTCACCTGCTCGCTTCGCTCGCCGACTCCCTTCGTTCGCCGACTGCTTTGCTCGCCAAGGACGAGAGTCTGCTCACAGGCTACCACTAACCCGATTTGGCTTCCTCCCCCGCTCTCCATCCGTATAGCCAATCACATGCCGGGTTAGATCAATTTTGGAAAATAAGTTAACGGATTTTCCGTAATCAAACATCAGGAGTCCAAAAACCGAAATCTGAAATTGGCCGCAAACCTAGCTGATCGTCTCAATGCACGCGCTCTTCTTGCTATAAGGCGCGCGCTCAGCAATGTAACATGTTGCGTCACAATCAGTCGGCGAAACCACGGTGGGTTTGGAGATTAAACTGCAAAGAAAAATAACACGATGAGAAGAACTGCTCTTCTCAAGATACTTTGGGTGTTCCGTTTAGTTGCTGTTTGTAGAGGTAAGAACTCCAAATGAATTATTGGAACCGGGAATTTTGCGTTAAATTGCACAACACTTGTAGTCCTGTGAAACTTACTGAAATACATCAAGTTACAATTGAGAAAGATGAGATCCGTTGGCATCTGCGTGGAACAAAAAAAGCCGAGTTCCCGGCGGGAACCGCATCCAGGACTTTTTCTTAACGGTCGAGTGCTTTAACCAAGTAATGAGCTGCAGCACTGAGAGTCTATAGAAGAAACCTTTTCAAAAGAACAGTATGAATTCTAGTAAAATGTAAAACTTGAGTATGTACATTTTATAACCCAGTGTATGGACATCTGAACATAAACACATGATGAGCTTGTAGCAGTGCATGGTTCATTGTAGACCATGTTTGGTTGCATTTTTGTCTATATGTATGTCTATTTTTGTCTATATTCAGGAGTATTGGAAACTAATAAAACTATTAAAAACTTTAAACGATATGAAATGGTAATTGATTCAACAACACTGAGAACGTTTCACGCTCACATGGCAACAAATTAAATTTAAGGCATTTAGCCTCAGTTTGAAAAAAACTGAGGTGTTAGTTTTTATTTAAAAAGAAGAGTACACGATTACGATACTTGTTAAAAGTGTTCCTCCACTACAGGGGCCTTGGAGATTTGGACGGTCAATCCTCACGAATCCACCTGTGCAGGCGAGACCGTTTCTTTTAAAGCTGAGGTTACTGGCGCGGAAGCGGAATTCGTCATAGAGTGGTCTGACAAGTATAGCCAGTTTTTGGATGACAGTGAACATTTTTCTCTGAACGAGAACAAAACGGTGCTGACCATAAGTAACGCCTTACCACCTCATGCTGGACTCTACTACGTCGCTGTTAAATATGCTAATGAGTCCGCCTTTGAAACTTACGAAACTTTTCAGTTGGAGGTTCAAGGTATTTGATAATTTATTGGTTATCTATTTTGTCAGGTCTATTTAACAAATTGACGTCAGTTTTTCATGCGTCTGTCCTGTTATTGATCATGAACTTCGTCATAGCATTGTCAAAGTAGCTGTGGATCCACGAGGCGATAGCCGAGTGGATCTGCCAACTACTTTGACAATGTTATGACGAAATTCATTGTCAATAGCAGGACAGACGCATTAAAAACTGACATCAATTTATTTTTTACGGTAACAAATTGTCAAACTGTCCGCTCTCGTTCGTTGACGCGTTGCATAAATTATATGAATCATGTGTCTGTCCGCTTATTGACCATAAAAATTAGCCAATGAACGCGCGAGAATTTCTGCAGTTATCGTAAAAAAACAGTTATTACACATTTAACAACAGGAATGACGTCCTCTTATTGGCTACGCTACTCACTGTATTATGTTGATGATTTCTATTTAACGGAGCCAAATGGGCTATTGACCCGTGGCCCTTGAGGGCGAAGGGTCTAATTGTTTTAGTATCACCCAACTAGTCGGACAGAAAAGGCAATAATAAAGTTGAAGAAATATTTATTTGGGGGAAAAAACGAAAGAAAAACCGGCGAATTTCGCTCCTAGATGACTATTGCTAATAGTCCCCTAGTAGCGTAGCCAATCAAAATGCAGGATTTGCATTATGGTCCACGAGTTGGCTGATACTAAAAGTCCTCTATACGTGATACTGCATGAGAAATCTCGAGCGCATAAGATCTAATCGTTAAAAATAAAGAGACTGATTTTCAGTTGTGTCGTAAAATTAAAACCAAGCTTCTAATTCTAGCCAAGCACAAAGCAAACAAAAAATCCCGAATAGACTTATCTAGACTCTAACCAAACTATACCTGTAGTATACGAAAGCGCGGGAAAACAAATGCCAAACATTTTTATTTACTTTCAATTAGATAAAAAAGTGTTAATTTTTTTAAATTATTATTTGTTAAATTAATAATTAATTTAACAATTAACACAGGTACTATTTTTAAAAAAAAAATACACTTAACTTCTGATAGTACTTATAATTAGCTAGATCGGAACTCGGCAGGATGTCCTTGTTATTATTACACTTTTGACTGCATGTGTATGGTGTTATCCATTTGATCTTTCAGATATACAGCTTCACACTTTAGTAAAGAGCCCTGTTAAAATTGAGTTTGGTGGTAAAGGTGTTTTGAAGGTTAATAAATCGGCGGGAGGCGATCTATTTTGGATTCATAAAGGAAACCTGATACAGGTCTCTTTGGACGATCGATACGCATTTGTGGATGAACAAGGATTGGGGACCGAGCTCGAAATTTCTGATGCAACTGCAGAGCAGGGGGGCTTATACGAGGTCGTACTCATGAAGGGTGGTTGCCAGGTCCGTAATATCATTGACGTGCAGATACAAGGTAAATATCGTCAGAAGCTAACTTCTTACTGCTTAAAGCATATATACATCTAGCAAATATTAAATGGCTTCTGACGCGACTAGAAAATCATTTCGAATCAAACCAAATCTGTTTCTATTCTAACCTTGGTGAAGTCTTTCAGTTGCCAGAGTTTCAGGCAAAATTATTTTTGAAGCGAAATTGAGTGGGTGGTTCTTAGAGAGGCAGCCTCTTAAGACCTTAAATGGCCTAATAACCTTTCCTAGTTGACCTCTTTTTATTAAAAATGTGCATATAATTAATTGCAAACCCGTTATTTTCTTTAAACTTTTGACTTTTCTACTTTTCATGATCGTCATTTAAAGCAAGGTTCTCAATTCCTGACAAGTATCTGCCAATGAAAATAATACTTGTTATAAATTATTATAAAAATATTAAATAGCGTTTAGTTCGCTGCTAGTCCGTGTGTATCTGTATTGCAGTGGGAATGATCAATACTTGCAGTCTTAATAAAACAACTTCAGTGATGGTTTTGGGCTAAAAGCAACCTAAAAACTAAAAAGCCTGAACATTAAGCTAAAAAGGTTAGAATAATAATATTTTATCCGAAAAAAGTTATTTTCAATGAATTTCAAACAGATAACAATGGCTAAAGCCTTTTGTCGTTTGTCAGTGCATCTGACTACAACTGTCAGTTGTCAGTTAATATCGGGCCGGTATTTGCCAGCTGTCGTCAGTTAATCCTATCCAGACCCTCGGTTAATAGTGACAGAAAACATCAGTGACGAAGGATGTGACAATTTATCAGGAACACGTGCTTGGTGAAGCCATCAAGAATGCTTTTGGATAGAATTCTAACGGCTATATTTTTACCCTGAGTTTTCTATCTTTTTCAGAAATTGTGGAGGACACAGAAACTGCTCCCACAGGTTAGCGGACTAGGACTTCGAACAAAAACCTTAAGACAATGATTAAGTACATTTAGTGTTTTCTACGATGTACATGTATTACTGAAAATCGTTCGGTTAAATCTAACTTCCGACACAACGTCTGACTGATACTTCACCATCATCAGGGCTTCAGGCGAAAGAGAAAAACGTCAATCTCGTGCAAAGAACCGCATGCACTGAGTCAAATCAGTGGAGGTTGTTGGCTGACAAAGAAAGTTTGTTGCAACCAACACAATTTCCCCTCACTTGCTAGCCGGCACTTTTGTTGCTCTCGCAACTTAAGACACAGGGCTTTATTTAGGACTGAGAAGAGAACCGAATTGCCAGCTCTAAAGAGACATTGTTCTTTTCTTTTATAGAAGACACTAAGTTCTGGGGAATAATTGACAGCAAATATTTGGGGTTTTTCAGTGGAGATTTCACTGGCGAGTGGTATATTGTCCCTTTGGTTCTAGGACCAGTAGTTATTTTATTACTTGTGCTTGTAGTGTGCGTAATCAGACGGTCTCGATCAGAAAAGAGGTAGGTTGCAGTTTATTTCATTGATTTAAATGCGTGTACTCGAGTGCCAACCGTTTTTCTAGAAAATTGAAAAAAGAAAATGCACTTCAACTCAGTTTTCAATTTCCAAAAAAAAAAACAAAAATTGAAATTCAGCATCAAATTTCAATTTTCGATCCCTCAGAAAAACGAAAATTAAAATTTGATATCAATTTTCAATGTTAGATTTTCACAAAAAAAGAAAATTGAAATTCGGATGCCAATTTTCATATTTCAATTTTTTGATTCCGAAATTGGTACCTGTTCCTTACTTCCGGTACATGAAAGTCAGAGAAAGCCTTGAACGAGCAAGGACCGGAAGACAGTGCTTTAAAGCTGAAAATTGCTGGGTTCTTTGTATCGAAACCTTTTCTAACATACCGTTGTAATAGAAGACTGTTACCACCATACCACTACGAAAAATAGTTCAAAGAGATTGGGCACTGAGCAAAAAAATTGATCGCTGTATGGAAGCCACGTTTAGTTTTTGCAATTCTTGCCACGCTGAAACGCATTAGCCAGAGCGCGCACTAAAACTGTGTTGGGTCATTTAACATAAGTCTTAACAGTTTCACTGCAACGAAAAATGGTGATACAGTTTACAAATGTTTATAAGTGTTTTTCAAAGTGACCGTTTACGGGAGCTTAAAAACAGCAGAAGTCTAGATCGGCCTCCAAGTGTCCGCGGCCGCTAACGAGAATGACGGAATTTGTGTTGGAGTTCAAACGGGTTCAGTTTGTAAAGGTACTCGTTAGTGGAGCTGTGCGTTAAGAGAGCTTCCACTGTATATCACTTTAATATACATCATTGTACTGGCTGAGGAGACGGTCAGCCTACGATTAACGTGTGAATATTTTTGGATAGCACTTCGATCCGTTGAGATGGGTGTAAAATTCATTAAGATAAAGAGACGGTATGATGCTAAGTTGGTACCCTTTGAAAAGCACGTTACAAGATACCACTTCTAAACAGTAGACATGTAAAGCACTTTTTTTTACAATTTTATCTGAGTGTTCGGCACAAATATTGTAAAATGGTTTTTAACGGAGCTAGAAAAAATGTTTTTGGACAATTGGTAAGGACATTTAACTGTTTCTATGCGCCGACTTCCGTTGCTGACTCATTCGAATAGCCCTTTTCACGGTTAACCTTGCTCATTTGCATTACAATAAAATCTAGCATGAATGCGAGGCATTTTCGGGCTATTTTGTAGTTTTAACCCGAAATTGCCTCGCATCTGCGTTGGATTATATTGTAATGCAAATAAGAAAAATTAACCGTGAAAAGGGCTATTGGCAGACATTTTAGACCGATCGAATTAGCAAGGCCCATTCGAACTACATCAAGCTGCTAACTTTCAGTAACGAAAGTCTCCCTGATTTTACTTTTTGATCTTATCTAACCTGTGATCAAGCACGAGTCACGAGTCGCCTGCCGCCTCTTCGTTGCTTGCCGGGAATGCGACATGTTTACTTCCCAGGCAAGAGGAATAGCAATTTGTATTGTCTCTTAATTCCGTTAAGAAACAAAAAATCATTCAAAAAATCGGTGGAGCATCAGAATCTTTCTCATCGGAATTTATCAAAAGAGCTGGAATAAACATCACAGCACATATTCTCCAGGGGACTCCTTACAACTGCGTCAACTGCGCTTTGACAATTTCGGAATCAATTGGTAAATGACACTATATATTAAATCGCGGAAAAAATCCAGATTCTGGACTACGGACAGAAGACTCGTGGTCTAATTGTATTACACATTCCTGTTTTCTCCTTCGTTCCCCCTGCTGTTAAAAAATGCGCATTTGGCTATTCTTATAGAAAATGCGCAATATAAATCTAGATCTTTACCTCCTCCAACATAAAACTAAGTCTCTCTGGCGCAACTTGCGACTTCTTCAGTCGCCTGAATAAGTTAACCGTAGGACGTATCCCCGCCGGGGCACAAAGAGCGGGGTGGAGAGAAGGAGTGGGCCGGGTCGGGGAAGGCGTTGATGGCGCCTTTCACAGGAAAATCGCACGAACAGTTCCTTTACATTCACTAGATCACTGTAGTTGGTTTTCATTGCCTTCCGGTCTTTGTTTGTTCCAGGCTTTCTCCGACTTACCGGAACGAAGAACCGCGAACCAGAAATAAATATTCCGTGTTCTAATACAAAAATTGAAATAAGAAAATGGCATCCGAATTTCAATTTTAATTTTCCATGAAATCTATAAATTGAAAATTGAAAATCGATATCAAATTTTAATTTTCGGTTTTCTTGTAAATTGAAAATTGAAATTTGATGTTTCATATTCAATTTTCATTTTCTTGGAAATTGATAGTTGAAAATCGAAGTCTGATTTTCGTTTTTCCAAATTATAGAAAAACGGTTGGCACTCGAATACACGCGAGTGGCAATTTATTTTTCTTAGAATTTGAAAAATGAGAAATGAAAATTTTAGTCAATTTTCATTTTTCATTTCTGTTGAAAATTGGAAACAATTTTACTTTTCAAGTTGAAAAATGAATTCTAAGAGGATCGATCCCGAAGACTTTTAAAATTTATCCGTGATTTGGAGATTGCTTTGATTAGCCTACTTTTCTTTACTTTCGTTCTTCAATTGTTGTTTCGTAACTTTTTTTTATAAAGATCTATTTTGAAGTCATTTCGTTATCATGTATCAGTTCTGCTTTTGCAATTGTCTCCCCCGTCTGTATGCAGTACAACCAACGGCATAAATCGTATTAGTAAAATCCAACTAGTGGTTATTATCAATGCTGCGTTCTGATTGGTTGAGCTACTAGTAGGCTATTTGTCATAGCCCACTAGTAGCGAAAAGCGCCGGCTTTGAAAACCAAAACAATGGTGGCTGAATCGCTTTAACTAGCAAAAGATGTTTTGTCTTGATAGTTTTTTGACCAACTAGTTGCCTTCGGCCTCATGGGCTATTGACTCAGAGCCCATTCGGGCTCGAGGAATAATTGTTAAATAGAATTTCTATAAAATTGTTTTGGTATTGAGCTCCTTACAAATTGAAAGAACGTCCCATTGCCACCGTTATTTGCTAGAAAGAATGAAACCGTGACTTGCAAATTCAGTTATTTTTATCATTTACTTCGTTAGCTCCAAGAGAGATAAAAGCGAAATGGGGGTGACGCACGTGGTGTTTGAAGATCCTATATACACTGTACAAGACCAGGTATTCTATCCATCCGCTGACCCAACTTACGACATCGAGCCTTTGACCTCAAGCCATCCTCAGTCCTCCAGCTTGGGCACGTATGGAGATTTTTCCATGTATGATACGGATGATGACGAAATGTCTCCATGCGAGAGTTTTCTTGGTCCAACAGTTCCACCACCAGCACCAGGATTAGAACAAACTTCTAGTGAGAGCGACCTTGACTATTTTAGCGATTAGTGAGAAACTTTAAAATACAAATTATGCTCTTTTCCAAGTGAATAGAGTTTTTCTTGAGAGGACGATCTTCTAAACGCCAATTTCAAGTTGTGTACTCTTCACAGCTTTGAACTTTCAGTCGTAGACATCTTCAGTACATTTGGAAGTAAATTGTATGGGAAGCGGTCTCGTAGAAGCTGCAGTTACAGAGCGTGAATATTGCTTGTTCAGAGGTGTCCTGTATAGTATAATTAAAGACTTCTCATTATCAGTATTATTATTGACACTTATTGATATCGCGGTTTTACATGATCAATAGCATAACGAGACTAGTCCTAGGCTATGCTATAAAATTTACAATTATGAATGTTCAGTTAGATTATTCCTTTCAACGTTCTGTTCAGTTCTTTCAGCTTCTTTCTACCTCTTACAGCAGTTCTTAATTATTATTATTTATTACTATTATTATTATTATTATTATTATTATTATTATTATTATTATTATTATTATTATTATTATTATTATTGTTATTGTTATTGTTATTGTTATTATAGGGGGTGGGGTGGGAAGGGAGCAGTATAAGTATAAGTATAATTTATTTACCGTCAGGTACACGGGGAGTGGTTGCCCAATCTCCCGAGCCGGAGGCTCATGATAAAAGTGACTGACTAAAAGTACATTTAACAAAGTCTAAAATTCTTAAATCTAAATTACTAATTTACTAAATATCAGTGGGTGCACTGTACACTACATTAGGTCTCACTGGCTGAACTATTGGCTCATTTGCACTTTCTCGTTACTAAGCTACCCAAGTAATTACACCCCGCCCCACCCCCGCCTAACAATTGAGGATCAATCTTTTTGCTTTAAGGGTGGTCCTTGACACGAGGAAAAGCTGGTTCTGGAGATACGATCTGATTGGCTAGATTCTTGGACACCGATTATCGCAAATTCGACGGCGGATTCCTGCCCGAAAATATCACTGTTTGATCCCCTGCTAAAGCTGCTGGATCACAATACCCACAAACATTGAAGAAGTTTACACCGGCTTTCAGTGTTACGGGCATAGGTGACACCTTTCGGAAGCTAAAACAGAAGAAAACCATTGCATGCTCCAGAAATACAATAAAATAAAAACAACATAACACGATCAACCTTTTATTAAAATCAACATTTTTCAATAACTTTATATTAAAATATTTTATTTCTACAATACGGCTTACAGAATCCTCGAGCCATCTGCGTCTGCAACTACTTGAACCTATAGAAAGTGGTCAGCAAGGTTTCTCGCCTTCTAACGGATTTTGTTTGCAAAAACTAAATGCAGTTATTGCAAGGTACATACCATTTTAATTTTTATGATGCAGCAATCTATTCTCTAATCTTTAGCTGCAGGAGATTGAACACTTAACGAAACGAAATAATCTCTGTTAAATTACGTCATGAAATCACCGTGTGAAATCACTGCTCAACCATCCCGGCAATCCAGCTCCATAAACTTCTGTCAGAAGGCTGGGTTCACTAAGTGAAAAACAAACATCATACATGCATTCACAAGGATTTTGTTTCTCTTGTAACCAGTTTCACCATTTGGAAATTTCGACAGTAATTCATGATCAATAAAATTTTCCTTTACACTGATTACGTGTAGCACAAAAACGAAGCTAATATACCGAGTTAAATACTATACTTTTTAATATACAAATGCAAAAGCCTTTCTGCTGATTTGATCTGGTTGTCAACAGGCATTAAGCTAAACTTCTCTCTGTAACACAATATTGCTGCATTTACTTAGGGCAAAGAGCAAATAATTTTATGTTTGTTAACATTGAAGCCCCAATGTCCACATGCAAATTCTCCTAACAAGACTTGACAGTCTGAACAGTACTCAGAATCTGCTGGGAAAATTCTAAACAATTATTGGATAAGGTTTTTGTGATATCCTAATCAAGGTCGAGGTAGGGGTTATCAGCCGAAGCTGAAGGCTGAGGCTGATAACCCTTACCGAGACCTTGATTATTCTGGTGTGATATCGAAAATTCACTGTATGCTTTCGGCCAATCAGAAAAGAGTTAGAGAGTTCAATGTATAATAAAACCTGTTATCACCAGAGTACTGTGCCTTACTTAAGACATCACCAAAATATCATTTTTGCAAAACTACATAATTTGATTCATTGCTTGGTACCTGTTTGTAAACTGTTCACTGATTAGCATATCTATAGCTCTTTATTGCATTTAGCTGCAAAAATGTCTCCATAAATACCCAATTATTTTGTGTCTTTCACCACAGTTCAGTGCCACTATCAACTAAACTTACTTAAATAACCATCTCTCAATAATGTTAATGCCAAAAGAATGTTGCATGATTTGAAGGATGGAAAATTTGGGATGTTAACCAAAACCTAACACCTTCATTCCTGTTAGTTTTCAATTCCTCAATTCTTATGACCTACATATTGGGGTTTTTCAGTCATATTGGCTGTTAAATTAGCTCTTTATCACTGTTAACAGCCACACTTTATTTTTTTGCTTGCTTGAGCTCATCATTCAATGTCTTCAGGATCTGCACCCAGTATGGCTGCAGGGGGATGGGGCCCAGCACCAGCTGCTGCCAGGGCGGCGGGTTCATCTACAGCCTCCACCAGTCCTGGGGTACCTGTCTTGGTCTTGACGCACTGGAAATCAACATGGCGGCTCTTGCTTTCTTCCTTCTCCCATGACATGCGCACAAACGGCCGCTGAACATAGTTGTAGATTACTAGATAAGAGTGGGGGT
>JAHPZR010001240.1:0-2500 GCA_019787425.1 Platygyra sinensis | reverse complement strand
ACTGAGGATGGCTTGAGGTCAAAGGCTCGATGTCGTAAGTTGGGTCAGCGGATGGATAGAATACCTGGTCTTGTACAGTGTATATAGGATCTTCAAACACCACGTGCGTCACCCCCATTTCGCTTTTATCTCTCTTGGAGCTAACGAAGTAAATGATAAAAATAACTGAATTTGCAAGTCACGGTTTCATTCTTTCTAGCAAATAACGGTGGCAATGGGACGTTCTTTCAATTTGTAAGGAGCTCAATACCAAAACAATTTTATAGAAATTCTATTTAACAATTATTCCTCGAGCCCGAATGGGCTCTGAGTCAATAGCCCATGAGGCCGAAGGCCGAATGGGCTATTGACTCAGAGGCCATTCGCGCCAGAGGAATAATTGTTTTAGTAAAATCCAACTAGTTGGTCAAAAAACTATCAAGACAAAACATCTTTTGCTAGTTAAAGCGATTCAGCCACCATTGTTTTGGTTTTCAAAGCCGGCGCTTTTCGCTACTAGTGGGCTATGACAAATAGCCTACTAGTAGCTCAACCAATCAGAACGCAGCATTGATAATAGACCACTAGTTGGATTTTACTAATACGATTTATGCCGTTGGTTGTACTGCATATAGACGGGGGAGACAATTGCAAAAGCAGAACTGATACATGATAACGAAATGACTTCAAAATAGATCTTTATAAAAAAAGTTACGAAACAACAATTGAAGAACGAAAGTAAAGAAAAGTAGGCTAATCAAAGCAATCTCCAAATCACGGATAAATTTTAAAAGTCTTCGGGATCGATCCTCTTAGAATTCATTTTTCAACTTGAAAAGTAAAATTGTTTCCAATTTTCAACAGAAATGAAAAATGAAAATTGACTAAAATTTTCATTTCTCATTTTTCAAATTCTAAGAAAAATAAATTGCCACTCGCGTGTATTCGAGTGCCAACCGTTTTTCTATAATTTGGAAAAACGAAAATCAGACTTCGATTTTCAACTATCAATTTCCAAGAAAATGAAAATTGAATATGAAACATCAAATTTCAATTTTCAATTTACAAGAAAACCGAAAATTAAAATTTGATATCGATTTTCAATTTTCAATTTATAGATTTCATGGAAAATTAAAATTGAAATTCGGATGCCAATTTTCTTATTTCAATTTTTGTATTAGAACACGGAATATTTATTTCTGGTTCGCGGTTCTTCGTTCCGGTAAGTCGGAGAAAGCCTGGAACAAACAAAGACCGGAAGGCAATGAAAACCAACTACAGTGATCTAGTGAATGTAAAGGAACTGTTCGTGCGATTTTCCTGTGAAAGGCGCCATCAACGCCTTCCCCGACCCGGCCCACTCCTTCTCTCCACCCCGCTCTTTGTGCCCCGGCGGGGATACGTCCTACGGTTAACTTATTCAGGCGACTGAAGAAGTCGCAAGTTGCGCCAGAGAGACTTAGTTTTATGTTGGAGGAGGTAAAGATCTAGATTTATATTGCGCATTTTCTATAAGAATAGCCAAATGCGCATTTTTTAACAGCAGGGGGAACGAAGGAGAAAACAGGAATGTGTAATACAATTAGACCACGAGTCTTCTGTCCGTAAGCCAGAATCTGGATTTTTTCCGCGATTTAATATATAGTGTCATTTACCAATTGATTCCGAAATTGTCAAAGCGCAGTTGACGCAGTTGTAAGGAGTCCCCTGGAGAATATGTGCTGTGATGTTTATTCCAGCTCTTTTGATAAATTCCGATGAGAAAGATTCTGATGCTCCACCGATTGTTTGAATGATTTTTTGTTTCTTAACGGAATTAAGAGACAATACAAATTGCTATTCCTCTTGCCTGGGAAGTAAACATGTCGCATTCCCGGCAAGCAACGAAGAGGCGGCAGGCGACTCGTGACTCGTGCTTGATCACAGGTTAGATAAGATCAAAAAGTAAAATCAGGAGACTTTCGTTACTGAAAGTTAGCAGCTTGATGCAGTTCGAATGGGCCTTGCTAATTCGATCGGTCTAAAATGTCTGCCAATAGCCCTTTTCACGGTTAATTTTTCTTATTTGCATTACAATATAATCCAACGCAGATGCGAGGCAATTTCGGGCTAAAACGACAAAATAGCCCGAAAATGCCTCGCATTCATGCTAGATTTTATTGTAATGCAAATGAGCAAGGTTAACCGTGAAAAGGGCTATTCGAATGAGTCAGCAACGGAAGTCGGCGCATAGAAACAGTTAAATGTCCTTACCAATTGTCCAAAAACATTTTTTCTAGCTCCGTTAAAAACCATTTTACAATATTTGCGCCGAACACTCAGATAAAATTGTAAAAAAAAGTGCTTTACATGTCTACTGTTTAGAAGTGGTATCTTGTAACGTGCTTTTCAAAGGGTACCAACTTAGCATCATACCGTCTCTTTATCTTAATGAATTTTACACCCATCTCAACGGATCGAAGTGCTATCCAAAAATATTCACACGTTAATCGTAGGCTGACCGTCTCCTCAGCCAGTACAA
>JAHPZR010001239.1:15000-25000 GCA_019787425.1 Platygyra sinensis | reverse complement strand
TAACTGTTTTCTTGTTTCCACGGTATGATATATTTCAGGAGGTACATTAAGCCGCCTTGTTAGGATGATAATGAGCACATTATGTACATATCGACTATATTGACATATATGAGCACATCATGAACACATCGACAGCACTTTAAGCAAAACAAAATATGCATTTCTTTTGAAGGTCTATTGTGATATGACTTCAGGTGGAAAAGGTTGGAGTCTTATCGCCAGATTCTCAAATAATGACAACAAGAACTGGATGCGTGACGATGGTAGCTGGTGGTATGATCAACAAGTTGCCACGGGAACAACAGCTAATCCATTTATAAACGCAGACATGATCTCACCCGCCTTTTGGTTGGTCAGCGGCAGAGAGTTTAAGATCACGCGCAGTGATGACCCTAGTCACAGTCCTTTGTTACAGACCACAGGTAACTGTTTGGCTGGACAAACATTCCGATCAAAAATCACAAGTTATGGCGACTTTAGAAATCGCACAGTTTGGGCCAGTAACCAGTGCCTGGGAAGCTGCACGGTTCAATATGGCGGTCAGTACAAGTCAACAGAAGGGTTTCAACAGGCTGAGTGCAGTGGAAACATTCAAAGCGCTAACAACATCGGCTTCTGGTGTGACTGGGATCAGGGTGATGGATCAGTGATGATGATTGGTGGAGGAGGAAGTTCTTGTGGACGTGCTGATCACGGGATTGGAATAACAGAAGCAGACTCTGCTTCTTTTCGTTTCTCCCAAAGCTGCACAGGTGCTAGCGGGAATGTACATGACTTTGGTTATCATGGTGATATTGGTGGTTGTACTACTCAATCCCAGTCCTACTCATTAAATCTGTGGATTCGTTGAGTAGGACTAATCAAGAGCTACATCTTGAAGAATGTCACGTTTTACATTATTGTTGAACTTTAAGTTGGTTCTTATAAGACAAATGTTCATAAAAGTTCTCATCAATAACAACAGCATGTGAACGTGCTGATCTCGGAGTTGGAATGAAAGAGACAAACGTTGCTTCTTTTATTCATTTAAGTGGTGATCAAATTGAATTTGACTTTGGTTATGACGCTCGCACTCCATCCCAGTCCTACTCGTTAAATCTGTAGATTCGTTGATTAGAAGTTTAAGCATTTAAACTGTGGTTAATGAGCCCTGTAGTCTGTATCATAGCTGCCATCTAAAGTTGTTACTAGTTTGTTATCTTTCCCAATTTAGCCATTGTGCAATAGCCTTAGGTCAGTGTCTAATGTAAAGTATCCGTTTACCACATGGGTAATCATACGACAAAGCTCCCAGTATTTTTCCACCATGCTCTCATGTGATTTTGGCATGCTATACTCGCTTCCAACTCCTTCAATCCCCAGTTAATAATCCCATTGTCTTCTGACCCTGTCTCAGTTGTAAGCTATTATTCAAGCTAGGCTGTTCTCTGCTTTCTCGCTCTCCGCTTCGATGCCTAAACCACGCAAATCTCGCAGCCACCGTTCTCAAACCGCTGCCAACCTAACCGGACTCGGTACTTCAGCCGCTGGCGCCGGACCATCGCAAATGTCGGCCCAAAATATGACTGTTAACTACACGTCCATGCCCACAGAGACTCTCCGCTTTATGCTGTCTCAACGCCAGCTAAACCAAACCGGTCCTCGTCGCGTGTTGATCACTCGCCTCCAGGACAGCGACACTCCGGCTACGACTACTGCGCCGCAGGTTCCCGACAGGTTATCGGCGATGATAGCCTCCATGGTGGAAGCCAAACTGGCCAACTTAAACTCTAGTTCTACTAGTGAACCGGTCGTCCCGCCTGAAATAGAACCGGCTCAAGCTTCCACAACTCAGCCAACACTCGCTCCAAGCCTCGTTCCAGTCCACGAGCCATCGGTCGTCCCCACTTTTCCTCCTGCGCGGCCTTTCAATGGCGGACAAGATGGCGGATACGCTGCTCTGGACCTTGGCAATCCGGAAGATGTCGCTTCCATCCACAGGAACTACAGACTTCCGTCGGTGGCCAGCCACCTTTCCAACAGCCAGATAGCGGCCATCACGAACGGTGAGTACGTGGACCTTGCTAGCCTTCTCCCTTTTTCCTCCCTCTTATGCACCAGTCAATATAAACCCCCGCACCCCCCCCCCCTCCGGCCGGGACATAGCGGGGCATTGGCGGGGAATTTTCGGTTATTTGACGAGCGAAAGGGCCACAGATGTCGGGGACTTTGACCTCTTTTGCACGTCATCCAAGAAGAGAGGGGGGAGTGGACCGGGGTATTTTCCACCGAGGTAGATTGTTTTGTGAACAAAAATCTTTTGTCACAGTTTTTACTCGTAGTTTATTCTGAGAATCACTTGACCGATCAAGCATGTCATCAAGTGTTTATATTCTCTTCTTATGCATATTTAATGAAATATTTTGCACATGGATAGGTCTTTACAAGGATAGGTCTGAATTAAAGTCATGTATTGTTCGTGAAAGTGCTACAAAACTGTTGTTCATTGGTGCAAATTTTTTTTTTGTAGGTGCTTGTCGAGTTTGGCGACAGGAGACACGTGATGTGTATCTTTGACGAGGGAAGTCTAGACGTGCAAATACTGTTGAAAGAAGTGAAAAACGCATTTGGCATACAGTCGCAAGGATGTAGTTACTTTATTCAAAAGACACCACAAACATTTTATACCATTTGAAAAGCATTGTATGCGGTGACGTGTGTTACTTGACAAATAAAGTTTAAACCATTTACATTAGCTTGTGTCTTCCACTCAGCAAGAGCGGATGTGAGCGGGGTTGTTAGCTTCAATTAGAGGAAAAACCTGACCTTGGGGTGCGGGGCATTTTGCAACTTTAGAAGTGAGTGATTGTCAAATGCCCCGCTATGTCCCGGCCGGGGGGTGCGGGGGTTGACATTGACTGGTGCATTACGCGATCGCGTTAATTCTAACTTAAAGCTACAGGTGGGGAACGATGGCCTTACTATCCCACTCCCATCCCCTGTCCAACGCCCCAAAATCACTAGCATCGATCGTTGGCTTGATGCTCTCGCCATATATTCCTCTGTCCTTCTGTATTTCTACCCTTCCCGCGGGGTTGACTTAATCTCTTATCAGCAGCTGATCCGCGAATCAGCGAAAAAATTCCCGGGCACGGCTTGGTACGTCTATCACGTACAATTTAGGCGCCGGGCCTCCCACAACCTCTCAAAGAAATGGGGGGGGGGGATGTCCAGCTTTACTTGGATACGTTTACAGGGTTAACAAAGTCCATCCTTTGTAAGTCCTGTAGCAGTAGTGACCACTTTACAGATGCTTGCCCCCTCCCTCCCAGGTCCAAGGACACTCCCGGTCCAAACCATGCTGACCTGTGCTACAATTTCAACAAAGGGGTTCCCTGTGCCCGCACCCCCTGCCCCTACAGACATCAGTGCAACAAACCTGGATGCTCCGGAGCCTACTCTGGAAAGGACCACCATGATCTGTCCAACTCAGGATCCCAGCCAAAGTCAGTTAGCCGCTCTAGCCATTCCTCCCGAAGTCGTACCTAATTACTTGTCAAAGTTGTCCCCCTCCACTCCTATTAATATCCCTCTTCTTTCCTCTTAATTACCTGCACGATCATCCTGACCGTGCCGTCGTTGACAATCTCCTTACTGGTCTCACTTAAGGGTCAAAATGGTAATGGAGCGAACCAGATCCATGGTCCGGGATGACTTGGAAAGTTTAGAATTAATGAAGGTGACAACAGGTAGGTTGTCACACCAGAAACAAATACGTTCGCCCAACCAGTGGGGACCCCAGAGAAAGCATGAAATATAAATAGCAAAAAGTTCCTGCCAGTCAATACTGAGCCCAGTAACAGGGTTAAGGGAGTGCTGTGGGAGCCAGTGGCTTTGAAACCATTGTCCATTAAGGTACCCACCATAACCGAGAGACCCGGAGGCATCAGTAAATAACTGGAGATCTGGGGAAGAGAGAACAGTGTCCCACAAGAAGAAGCTAACCCCATTCCAGTGTTCAAGAAAGGACAGCCACATGGAAACATCTTTGCGGAATTCTGTATTAAGTTTGATGTGCCATCTAGAGTTAGAAATGCCCTTAGTTAAACTAATGATGCGCTGCAGAAAGGCTCGGCCTGGGACCACAACCCTACAGGCAAACTGAAGGGTACCAATCAGGGACTGAAGGTCTTTCAGGGTAGCAGATTTCTTATGGGACCACTTATGCAAGGCCTCTTTGGTCCTGGTTAGCTTGTTCAGTGGGAGGCGAGCTTCCATTTTGTTGGAATCTAGTAGAACACCCATAAACTCCAGGAATGTGCTGGGAAGGAAGGTTTTACCCGGGACAACAGGGATATCAAGCTCTGTAAACAGACAGAGGATGTTACAGAGAGCTGTGAGACAGACAGACCGTGGGGGCTTGGTAACAAAAAAGAAGTCATCCAGGATATGGATGACATAAGGGATACCCAGTTTGGTCTTAATAACCCATTCAAGCTTGCAGGAAAATTGGTCAAAGAGGTAAGGAGCGCTCCGTAAGCCGAAGGGGAGAACGGTGTAAAAGTAGTACATGCCCTGCCATTTCATGCCTAAGAGTTCCCAGTCTAATGGGTGGACGGGGATGTTGCGGAAGGCAGACTTGATATCTAGCTTAGACATAAAACACCCCTGACCAAGGTTCTGGATGATCGAGATGGCATTATCTACTGTAATATAATGTAATGAATAATCGCTGGGGCTGATATGGGCATTGACACTTGTGGAGTGATGTTTGGGATATGAAAGGTGGAAAATTGTACGCCAATCGGAGGAGTGTTTCTTTGGAACCACCCCAATGGGATAGACCTGTAGGTTGGGAAAGGGAGGGGAGAGGAAAGGGCCAGCTGTATGGCCCAATTGCACCTCTTTTAGAATATTTTTGTTGATTATGGAAGGGTTATCCCTGGCAGACGGGAGGTTAGAATATTCTTTGGGGGACCATGGACCTTGAAAACCAATTCTAAACCCTTAAGTGAGACCAGTAAGGAGATTGTCAACGAGGGCACGGTCAGGATGATCGTGCAGGTAATTAAGAGGAAAGAAGAGGGATATTAATAGGAGTGGAGGGGGACAACTTTGACAAGTAATTAGGTACGACTTCGGGAGGAATGGCTAGAGCGGCTAACTGACTTTGGCTGGGATCCTGAGTTGGACAGATCATGGTGGTCCTTTCCAGAGTAGGCTCCGGAGCATCCAGGTTTGTTGCACTGATGTCTGTAGGGGCAGGGGGTGCGGGCACAGGGAACCCCTTTGTTGAAATTGTAGCACAGGTCAGCATGGTTTGGACCGGGAGTGTCCTTGGACCTGGGAGGGAGGGGGCAAGCATCTGTAAAGTGGTCACTACTGCTACAGGACTTACAAAGGATGGACTTTGTTAACCCTGTAAACGTATCCAAGTAAAGCTGGACATCCCCCCCCCCCATTTCTTTGAGAGGTTGTGGGAGGCCCGGCGCCTAAATTGTACGTGATAGACGTACCAAGCCGTGCCCGGGAATTTTTTCGCTGATTCGCGGATCAGCTGCTGATAAGAGATTAAGTCAACCCCGCGGGAAGGGTAGAAATACAGAAGGACAGAGGAATATATGGCGAGAGCATCAAGCCAACGATCGATGCTAGTGATTTTGGGGCGTTGGACAGGGGATGGGAGTGGGATAGTAAGGCCATCGTTCCCCACCTGTAGCTTTAAGTTAGAATTAACGCGATCGCGTAATGCACCAGTCAATGTCAACCCCCGCACCCCCCGGCCGGGACATAGCGGGGCATTTGACAATCACTCACTTCTAAAGTTGCAAAATGCCCCGCACCCCAAGGTCAGGTTTTTCCTCTAATTGAAGCTAACAACCCCGCTCACATCCGCTCTTGCTGAGTGGAAGACACAAGCTAATGTAAATGGTTTAAACTTTATTTGTCAAGTAACACACGTCACCGCATACAATGCTTTTCAAATGGTATAAAATGTTTGTGGTGTCTTTTGAATAAAGTAACTACATCCTTGCGACTGTATGCCAAATGCGTTTTTCACTTCTTTCAACAGTATTTGCACGTCTAGACTTCCCTCGTCAAAGATACACATCACGTGTCTCCTGTCGCCAAACTCGACAAGCACCTACAAAAAAAAAATTTGCACCAATGAACAACAGTTTTGTAGCACTTTCACGAACAATACATGACTTTAATTCAGACCTATCCTTGTAAAGACCTATCCATGTGCAAAATATTTCATTAAATATGCATAAGAAGAGAATATAAACACTTGATGACATGCTTGATCGGTCAAGTGATTCTCAGAATAAACTACGAGTAAAAACTGTGACAAAAGATTTTTGTTCACAAAACAATCTACCTCGGTGGAAAATACCCCGGTCCACTCCCCCCTCTCTTCTTGGATGACGTGCAAAAGAGGTCAAAGTCCCCGACATCTGTGGCCCTTTCGCTCGTCAAATAACCGAAAATTCCCCGCCAATGCCCCGCTATGTCCCGGCCGGAGGGGGGGGGGGGTGCGGGGGTTTATATTGACTGGTGCATAAGAGGGAGGAAAAAGGGAGAAGGCTAGCAAGGTCCACGTACTCACCGTTCGTGATGGCCGCTATCTGGCTGTTGGAAAGGTGGCTGGCCACCGACGGAAGTCTGTAGTTCCTGTGGATGGAAGCGACATCTTCCGGATTGCCAAGGTCCAGAGCAGCGTATCCGCCATCTTGTCCGCCATTGAAAGGCCGCGCAGGAGGAAAAGTGGGGACGACCGATGGCTCGTGGACTGGAACGAGGCTTGGAGCGAGTGTTGGCTGAGTTGTGGAAGCTTGAGCCGGTTCTATTTCAGGCGGGACGACCGGTTCACTAGTAGAACTAGAGTTTAAGTTGGCCAGTTTGGCTTCCACCATGGAGGCTATCATCGCCGATAACCTGTCGGGAACCTGCGGCGCAGTAGTCGTAGCCGGAGTGTCGCTGTCCTGGAGGCGAGTGATCAACACGCGACGAGGACCGGTTTGGTTTAGCTGGCGTTGAGACAGCATAAAGCGGAGAGTCTCTGTGGGCATGGACGTGTAGTTAACAGTCATATTTTGGGCCGACATTTGCGATGGTCCGGCGCCAGCGGCTGAAGTACCGAGTCCGGTTAGGTTGGCAGCGGTTTGAGAACGGTGGCTGCGAGATTTGCGTGGTTTAGGCATCGAAGCGGAGAGCGAGAAAGCAGAGAACAGCCTAGCTTGAATAATAGCTTACAACTGAGACAGGGTCAGAAGACAATGGGATTATTAACTGGGGATTGAAGGAGTTGGAAGCGAGTATAGCATGCCAAAATCACATGAGAGCATGGTGGAAAAATACTGGGAGCTTTGTCGTATGATTACCCATGTGGTAAACGGATACTTTACATTAGACACTGACCTAAGGCTATTGCACAATGGCTAAATTGGGAAAGATAACAAACTAGTAACAACTTTAGATGGCAGCTATGATACAGACTACAGGGCTCATTAACCACAGTTTAAATGCTTAAACTTCTAATCAACGAATCTACAGATTTAACGAGTAGGACTGGGATGGAGTGCGAGCGTCATAACCAAAGTCAAATTCAATTTGATCACCACTTAAATGAATAAAAGAAGCAACGTTTGTCTCTTTCATTCCAACTCCGAGATCAGCACGTTCACATGCTGTTGTTATTGATGAGAACTTTTATGAACATTTGTCTTATAAGAACCAACTTAAAGTTCAACAATAATGTAAAACGTGACATTCTTCAAGATGTAGCTCTTGATTAGTCCTACTCAACGAATCCACAGATTTAATGAGTAGGACTGGGATTGAGTAGTACAACCACCAATATCACCATGATAACCAAAGTCATGTACATTCCCGCTAGCACCTGTGCAGCTTTGGGAGAAACGAAAAGAAGCAGAGTCTGCTTCTGTTATTCCAATCCCGTGATCAGCACGTCCACAAGAACTTCCTCCTCCACCAATCATCATCACTGATCCATCACCCTGATCCCAGTCACACCAGAAGCCGATGTTGTTAGCGCTTTGAATGTTTCCACTGCACTCAGCCTGTTGAAACCCTTCTGTTGACTTGTACTGACCGCCATATTGAACCGTGCAGCTTCCCAGGCACTGGTTACTGGCCCAAACTGTGCGATTTCTAAAGTCGCCATAACTTGTGATTTTTGATCGGAATGTTTGTCCAGCCAAACAGTTACCTGTGGTCTGTAACAAAGGACTGTGACTAGGGTCATCACTGCGCGTGATCTTAAACTCTCTGCCGCTGACCAACCAAAAGGCGGGTGAGATCATGTCTGCGTTTATAAATGGATTAGCTGTTGTTCCCGTGGCAACTTGTTGATCATACCACCAGCTACCATCGTCACGCATCCAGTTCTTGTTGTCATTATTTGAGAATCTGGCGATAAGACTCCAACCTTTTCCACCTGAAGTCATATCACAATAGACCTTCAAAAGAAATGCATATTTTGTTTTGCTTAAAGTGCTGTCGATGTGTTCATGATGTGCTCATATATGTCAATATAGTCGATATGTACATAATGTGCTCATTATCATCCTAACAAGGCGGCTTAATGTACCTCCTGAAATATATCATACCGTGGAAACAAGAAAACAGTTATAATTGTTCTATCTTCTTTCTATTAAAACTACAATGAAACAACAGAGAAATAATTTATTAATCGCTAAATTCCTATAAAAACTGCATTGCTCAATTGAGTTTCTACTACATTGTATTTCACTGTGACATTTGTTTAGGTCTATTTTTCGGAATTTCTAATCTCTAGCAAAATCTAGGAACTACTGAAGAAAAACTAAACAATAACAAATATATTACTAACAAGGATTCGTGATAATTGTACCCGGTGTCAGAATTTACGACGAACTCGTTACACAAAAATTATCATCACAAGCATGCCGAAGTTTGACCTCACCGTAAACGCAGCATTCCCATTTGGATTTAAATTATATATGCCATCCGATTTAATGCCTAAGTATTCTTTCTGAATCTGGTCGCATGACACACCTGGGAAGTTAACAAAAAAAAAATTAAACTGTATAGTAGCCTGAAATGTCAGGAATGTCCTTCCTTCAGCATAATCCCCGGATGAGACCCTCGAGCCCAGGATTAAGCTGAAGGTGGGAAATGACTGGGATTTTAAGCTATCATATAGACTCGATCTGGTCTCAAGACGCAAGCGCACCTGGGTAAGTAGCAGAAAAACTGAGTCGGCCAATACTGTAACACTTGCACTTGCAGCAGGCTGCTTTTGGTGAATTTAGGCCTTAAAATACGGAATTTAATAAATCCTTTGAAAACAATTCAAACTCTCAGTCTTAGTAAATTAAACTCTAGAAACTCTAAAAAGGTTTCATTTAAATATTATTAGGGCTCCTGCAGCATTATCATCTTTCAACTGTTACTTCTTTGATGTGTAAGCCAACCTTTGAAATGCACAATGATTTTGAAATTCTTTTTGGGACCCTAGAATAAAAAGACTATCAACAAACACTGTGACAGGGTCAGCTGCAAAAGGTTAACGACTCCAACAAAGCCAAGAAGACAAGCAATATCCAAAACCTGTTAGAGGCACAATCACTGTAGTTAATGTTTCTGCTAATCCAAATCGGTTTGTGGAGCGACAGACGTAATCCCCGGCACTGTTTTCCTTAGCCGTGTTAACTTCCACGCATCCGTTTTCCTGAAAAACTGGCGGTAAATAAGAAGACTGTTGAGCGCGTGACCACTCTATCCTGGGACGAGGAGAGCCTGTAGCATCACAACAAAGACTAATGGTGGATCCTCGCTCTACAACAACTTGTGAAGGAGGCTTCTTGGTGAATATCGGCGGTTCTAAAACGGAAAACAAAGATTCGTGAATCACATTATCTAGATGCATGTACATCAATAATTAATGATAGATACAGCTTGTGCCTGTTTAACAAATGGTAAACGCCATAGCGTGTACTATTTAATAAGTAGATTC
>JAHPZR010001239.1:0-7500 GCA_019787425.1 Platygyra sinensis | reverse complement strand
GTTGATCTCTATTTTCCTGTTTATCGATTCCATTCTCAAAAACAGCCCAACAATCAACAACAACGAAATAAAAGACAGAAACGAGGACCCTTTGTGGAGAACGTCACCACATTTAGAGGAAGTTTTCTTGTTTGGTTCCATGATCGGTTTTGATTAGCAAACAGTCGTCGGAACAAGCTCGACTGTCGTATAAACTGAACGATTGATTTCCTTTTAGCAGCAGTTTCGTGTTCCTGTGTACGGGATATGCCAAGACAGAACTGTAAAGCGAAACCGGTATCAATTGATCTATCATCGTTTGGAAGAAACTTAACTCCTGACGTGCCATGGATGACAAATAACCTGTTTAGTCGCAGACAGATATGAGTATTTTTATTCATTGAGGGCGAGCAAGGGTATCCTGAGAATCTTACAGGGGTCATTTGAAAGAAAGAAATACTGGGACTGAGACGCCTGCAGACATGTGACTCTTTGCTAGGGTCTGTTAACAGTGGTTGGCAAAGTAGTGGTTCCCCGACCTATCCCCACCCCGCCTTTTTCTCTTTTCATTACACTGAATGGGAGTTATTTTAACATCCTTAATCTAAATTGAGAGTTTTCGCAAAATTTAAATAATTTACCGCGCCTTTAGGCCATTTAAATGCCTGTTGAAAAATTATGCCCACAGTCGAGGGGTTGCGACTCGAGTAATCTTTAATCTTTGGTCTTTAATCATTAATCTTCAACATTATCCATCAGGTACAATAATTTCTAATAAAATCTGTAAGATCCTAGACCTAAAATTCTACTCCTTATATTATATTAACTTACAACAATATTAATTAAACTTATAAATTGTAAAGCAGCTGATTTCTATGAATGCCGTGTGTTAAAAGACGTTTAAATTGATTTAATGAGTCAGACTCTCTAATGTTAAAGGGTAAGCTGTTGCAAAGAGTTGCGCCGCTGTAACTAAAACTATTTTTCATGTAGTTTGTTCTCCGAAAGGGAACAACATTTTTTTTTTTAACCCAGTCCCTCAGAGCATAATTTGATTCATTTCGCGTTACAAATTCACAAGTGAGTCATTCGAGGACCAGACCGTTTAAAAACTTGACAACCATTGGAGCTTTATATCTGAATTTGACATTGAGTTTGCAAGTCTTTCCAGCCGTGTTTGTGAAACAAGGAATCGACATTAGCGTCATAGCGAGTTATTACTCCCGCAGCACTGTTTTGTTGTGTACTGTACGTACTGTATTGACACAACAAGCAATTTTGTAATTTGGCAAATTAAAATTACAAGCTAAAGCTGAAAGTTGCGCCAAATTGAGTGTGGAGTTATTTTATCAACCATGATTTTATGCAATGCAAAACCATGCGCCAGTTTTATAATTACTTGTTCTGTCGGACATGGGACCTTACTAACAAGGAAGTATTTATAACAAAGAAAACCCAGTTCTCGAGAGGGAGGTGGTGCATTGAAGTGATATCTGGCAATTAGTAGGGCTTTGTGAATGAGGACAAAAAGTTTCTCGCCTCAGTTATGTTTGGGTTTTGTGGATGACACTCTCCAGCTCTTCTGAGATTAAAAAAAATCTAATCTACGCTGAACCTTGGGAGATTTATTTACAACAAAGAAAACCCACAGTCTTTGAAAAAGCCCAGCAAAGACCAAAATACTGAAAAAAATGGTTTCGGTCTCTCTCTGTAACCTCATTGACTGACACAGCAAAATATAACTCTCGGGAATGTCAAACATGGAATGCATTTTCATACAGTAACTCGTTAGCACTGAACTGTATCCATCACTGAGTATTACATCCGATTACGGTAATAATCGTATCTATAACAAAATTCTCGATCGTGATTGGTTCTCCGCGCGCCTATATTTGTCACGTAATCGGCGCCCGATCACGTGGGTGTCCAATTACAGCTGTCCGATTTGAACTTTTCGTAATCGGACACCTGTAATTGGATACCCACGTGATTTTCACGCCAATTACGCGCGCTTCAATGGCTTCCTTAGCAATGTTTTCTACAGTTTTCAAAACTTAGGAAAAGCGCTACAGACGTTTTCGCTCAAAAAAGTTCTCAGAAGACATTTTTTTCCCGAAATTTGTTATAGATACGATTAATTAGTAATTGGACCTCGTGTCGTACAATTCAGGGCCTAATCGTGCTCGTAATTTCAAATCGGCCTCGCGCTTCGCGCTCGTCCGATTTTGAAATTACTCGCTCGATTACTCCCTGAATTGTACTCCACTCGGTCCAATTACTATTACATATTGTAATACTGAGAAAATTACTTCTTTTGTTATTATCAAGGAAAAAACAAATTTTGTCAGTAGCTTTTAGTTTGCACTCAGCGCAAATCAATGCGCGCGCGTTCGTAATACATTTTCTGAGTCATAATACACTTTAGTCTTTATTCTTAGTAGAAAAATACAAAAGTGAGATAGTTTGCCCCGCAAATAGCTGGAAATCTAGTCGTGGCGAGGCAAGACAAGTACATGAATAACAGGAGCACAGTCAAGGTATTTTGAGTTCTTTTGACCATCAACAAAATTACCGTTAAATTGAAAGGAATTAAACCTGAAAATAATACTTTACCAAGATAAAAAAACACCAAAGAGATAATAGGGAGTTTAAGAAGCTACTATGGCGACGACTAAGAAAAATGAATTTATATTTTATCTACGAATCTCAAGATACTCTCAAGTCGTTTGCTTTGTTTATCACTGTCAAAGCTATCACGAAACTGAATCTGTGACACCGCAGTAAATTTGAAATAGAATTTCAAAAAATTAGCCGTCGTAGTTCACGTTCTTCAGATAACGCAGAATTGGTCATTTCACGTTGTTGTTTCGCAGAGGACGGCGAATAAATGTACAGAGAGTTATAATGCACGTGCAGAATCACTGTTCTGCTCATTAAATCTTTTGTTTAGCGACGTTGCCGTTGCCCTTGTGGTTTTTTTAGGGCCTGTTTACATGGGGATAGATGACCCTCTTTGAGGGTCACCCTTCTATAAGGGGCAAAAGATAGCCCCTGAGGCAGACTTTACATGCCGAGTCTTGTCCCTAGGGTTATCGCGATTATTGAATTTCGCGGCGAGGGAGACAACTGCGCGGCCGCTAAGTACAAAACAACCAAAATGGCAAAATTCGTGTGGTAAAATTCATATTTCTCGCTGTTTATATCCTGAAGTTCTTTCCCTGGTTTCTGAACAATTTCAGGACAAAAATCCTCGATAAAATCCATTGTTATGCATCGGTGTATTTCTGTGTACATTGTAGATATAGATCGGCCTCGAAGTCCACGCCGTTAAACTTGCACTTGGTTTTGAATTCTTTGATGTACTTCAGGAATATCTACACCGCTTCCGATGTCCATGGCCACTTCTTAGGCCTTTTTGTGGAGGATTCAGACGCGAAAGACGCTTTCGTTTTCCTGTGACTTCTTTGATTTTTCACGTGGCAAACATCTTTCCGAGTCGAGCGGCTTTCCCTCGTGCTCTCGTCGATAACTGGTTCATGATCATCTAGGTCTTTTCGCGAAATATCGACACTGTTGTCCTCCGACTGGTCCGTATTCTGTTCAGGCGATATGGCCACCGCAGAACGGCGAAAATATTTCCCGGGCTATACGCACGCGAAGCCATTACGGAGTTTCGCGGAAATCTGACAGTAATCCGATCCTACAAAAGTTGACTCTTCTAGGACTCTTCAAGTGTTTACATGGCAAAAAGTGGGCCCTCCCAAGAGGGTTACCCTGCCAAGCAGATAGGGTGACCCTACCACAAGGGTGACCCTACCTCTCATGTAAACCAAACCTGAAAAATACAATAGGCAAGGGTTACCCCTCTAAGAGGGTGCCCCTTCTAGAAGGGTCACCCTATCTCCATGTAAACAGGCCCTTAAACTCCCTAATAATAAACCATAAAGGAACCAGGATGGTTCAGGTTGGAGAAGACTGACATAGATTACAAACAACGAAATTAAGATATTTAGGCTAAACTTTCCAAACCGTTCACTAATAGAAATCTTGCAGATTGCAACCAAAAATAAATAAATCACAGAGGTTAGGTGATTTAACAAGTCAGGGACCTTATAAAAACGTGAGCAATGAAAGACTTATGCAACTTATTGTATTTAATTGTTCTTTCAAATTGTACCTGCGTAGAGGCTCGTGCAATTTTTAAAAGAATTTTCAAACATCACTCCCTGCTTGAAAACAAATTCGTCATTGCTTTCGCAGTCATGCTGTTACTTATACTGGAACTAAGGCCTCGTCCCAAATTAGGTCGGAGAAATTTGAAAACGCAGCTTTACTTTTATCGGTTAGGCCAACCGTCCGCACTCATCCGTTGTACGAACACGGAACTTTTCAAGAAGCCTCTTCAAACTGGGGTAATTTGAAAATGCTGGCTTAGTCGTTTAGTGTTGGCCGAAACATTATTAGCAAGGAACTTTGCAGAAAGAGTCACGTCACGATAATTATATTTGGTCCCTGCCCCGAGTTTTCCTCAAACACAAATCCAGAATGAGTTACCGCTGAATATCAGGTTTTGAAATTTCTCCAGCTTAGTGTCAAAAACATTTGGTGATAATTTAGACGACAATGCGTTTTCAAATTTCACTGGCGTAGCTAGAGTACACATTTTTAAAGAATTTTATATATTTTTTAAAGCTTACAAGTAAAAGTTGACTCTTTCTGCGTTTACTCGTTACCCTTATGCCTTAAAATATCAATTTGTCCCCGGAAAAAATAAATAAAACGAATTAAAGATACATAAGATTCAAAATCTCTTAAAATTGCCTTAACGTATTTCGAAACGATTTTGCTTTAATCACTAATCGATTTACATTTAAATTAAAAAATCTTCACACTCGTAGCTATATTTCAACATAGCAAGGCAAAGAGCCATTGTTGTTTAAAGACGAAAAGTACTTACAAAACGGATTTTAGTTAAATCAAAGGAAAGCTGTAATGCTATGTTTTTATGAAAATTTTGCATCATGGTACATTTCTTCCTTTCCATCGTATACGCCCCTTATAGTTTTGTTACCATTACTATGACTGGAATGTATTTACACCCTCTTACAGTGTTAGTTCAATGGTTGTCGAATTGTGATAAACTTGTTAAGATGCAACTTTTTTTACCGAGTTAAAAATGTTGCGGTGAGAGTCCACGGCAGCCTTTTGGAAAATATTCGAATTATTTTGGTAATGTCGTTAATCAATACTTGTAACAGTAATCTAAGACTCAAAGGATCCACAGATTTAACGAGTAGGACTGGGATGGATTACCATATGAATGGGCTTCATAATCAATGTCAAAGTCAATTTCAGTAATATCTTTGTAAACAAAAGAAGCAGCGTCTGCTTCTGATATTCCAATTCCGTGATCAGCACGTCGACAAGCACTTCCCCCTCCACCAATCATCATCACTGATCCATCACCACCACCTGTAACACCTGAGTCACACCAGAATCCGATATTGCTAGCACTTTGGATGTCTCCACTGCACTCAGCCTGTTGAAACCCGTCTATTGACTTGTACTGGCCGCCATTTTAAACCATGCAGCTTCCAAAGCACTGGTTACTGGCAGAGACATTGCCATTTCTGAAGTTGCCTTAACTTGTGATTTTTGATCGGAATTTTCTCCAGCCAAACAGTTACCTGTGGTCTGCAACAAAGGGGTGTGACTGGGGTCATCACTGCGTATGATCTTAAGCTCTCTGCCACTGACCAACCAAAAGGCTGTTGAGATCATGTCAGAGTTAATGGAAGGTTGTTGTTCCCATAACAACTTGTTGGTCAAACCACCAGAATCCATCGTCACGCATCCAGTTTTTGGTGTCTTTGTTTTGAGAATCGCGCGATTAGTGTCAAGCCTCTTCACCTATGTCACAATACACCTTTTAAAAGAACATTGGAGGGAAAAGATGAAATCAAATAATTTTAAAAGTCTTCCTTTAGATTTATAGCGGATGTCTTTACCTTGAATGATCTCGTGGCCCATTTATTTTAAAAAATGTTGTCACGTGACTGTAACTACGTTAATAAATCAGAAGAACGTTAAGCCCTATACCTTGAAGAATAAGAGAGTAGCACCACAGCCATAGGTACACCTTGAAGTATTGGACATCAATGCTATGGTTGAGACCTGTCAAAACAAGGTATCACGTGGTCATACCGTGGGCTCAAGTTTAGAGCCCAAGCCCGTGTTTTGCTCAGGTACTGGTTTTGCGATTGGATGGCAGGCTTAAGTCGGGTTATTGCACAGGGCCGCGGTTGTTTAAAAGAGAGTTTAGTCTTAACCCAGGGCCAAGGACCAAGGAAAGCATGCAAGGACAAACCTATGGATTTCGGTCGCGAAGATCTAGGCGATTATATGCCTGGCGATAGTGCGAGCGGTCCTGACGAAGAAAAGATCACGAATGAATTATATCAGTACAGCGAAAGAAAACTCCAGGCGAACGCAGCAGATACAGTCAAATAATCTGAGAGACGGCGTGAGATCAACTAACAATAGTTTTACTCAAGGAACTTTCCGCTTTCAGTTTTAAGTCGACATTTTTAACCTCTCGGTCACAATTCGAATTGAGCGCCTTCTCACACATCGCAGAACTTCGCGTGGCTTCTTGGTTGTTGTAACATGTTCCTGATTGTACTGCCCCTCCTTCCTCGCTCCAAGGCGGAGATAAGGTATAGAACTAACCTCTTTGTGTCGCAGGGTTTTTGAGGTGCAAGAACGTGAACGAAAGGGATAAGCTCAGCTTTGTCGATCGATTAAATGAAGGAATGCGTGACGGTGTGTGTATGAGAAACTGGGCAGTGTTCTAAGTACTGATGCTTAAGAGGAAGTTACCTTCAGGGTAGGCCTTGCTATTTTTTTACTAGTTCAGGGAGATTATCTTACCTGCAAACTTTGAGAATTCTTGATTTCCAGGGTTCATAATCCCCGTAATTCTTTTTGGATATGCTTTGACTTGATTTGCTGTCGCATGAATGCTGCAAATTACCGAATGAAGAAAGTAACTAGTGTTAATAAGAAAAGAAGCAAGCCAGTGAGTGAGTGAGTGGAGGTAGTATAAGAAACAGCGATAAGATTTCGAATGGGTCCTTTAAATCTATCGGTTCTGGAAGGCTGACAATTTTCAAAGGGTACAATCCAGGTTTAAAATGGTTTTTGAAATAGCCAAATCTTCATCAAGCGGATACAATAAACGTCATAAACTCTCACATTTGTTGTGCTCTGATGTCACCTGCGGAGGTTTTTTTGTTTTTGTTTCTGGATTTTAATTTTCTTATTCTTAATTATTTTTTTTTTAAGCAGAGAAATCGAAAAGGATCGACCAAAAAATACGAACTGAAACAGAGGCTTACGGAAAGTTCAAGTGTAATGGGTTTATTCCATTACCAAACTTTTGTCTTTGAAAACCCAAAGTTGTGATGGGCTGTACTGAACCAAGTTTGTTGCTGGCGGTACAAACATATGTTCCAGAGCACT
>JAHPZR010001238.1:57500-60729 GCA_019787425.1 Platygyra sinensis | reverse complement strand
ATTATTATCATCGTCATTGCAGTTTCTTAAATATTAAAAACACATCATTTAAATTAGCGACATTTTTCGGCAATAATTTGGTATAGTTTCAATTGTCTATCGAAATAGACCCGTGATATCTTTATTTTTAGCTTTGAACTGAAGTAATGTACAATTTGAAGTTTGCAGGCCACCTTCAGTGAACTGGCTGGAAAATTTGTATTCAAATATTGACCAGCGAAGCTGCAACACTTGCAACCGTAGGTGGAAGAATTGAAATTTCTTATTTCGTGGAGCTGCTCTTTATTTTTGTTATGCTTCGCGAAACAAGTCAGAACAGTTTTTACGGGCACTTGAATACATGCTTCATACGCCATCGAAGACAATTAACAGTCATAAAAACAAATGATGTCAAAGAGGAAAAGCATATTGTTTGAGAGAGTGGAAATAGAACACAGACTTCTGCCACCGCCTGCAAATAAAAATTTGCATTTGTATAAGCTTCCAAGAAAAACGAGTCTACGACGTAATATAACGGCAACTACTCAATAACGAGTTAATTGTCACGAAATTACTATGATTACTATTGTTATCATTGTCATTGTCGTTTCTTTAATATTAAAGACAAATCATTTAAACTAGCGACCTTTTTCGGCAACAATTTGGTAAAAATATAATTGTCTATTGAAATCACCATATCGGCTTATTCTTAGCTTTGAACTGAAGTGGTGTACAATTCAGCGAGGTTTGCCGGCAGGCCACCTTCAGTCAACTGGCTGAAAAATTTGTATTCAAATATTGACTAGCGAAGCTGCAACCGTAGGTGGAATATTGAAATTTCTAATTTCGTGGAGCTGCTATCATGTTTTTGATATGCTTCTCAAAACAAGTCAGAACAGTTTTTACGGGCACTTGAATACATGCTTCTTACTCGATTCTCACGCAGCGAAGATAATTAAAAGTCGTAAAAAAAAATGATGTCAAAAATGAAAGCACATTGTTTAAGAGAGTGGAAAGTAGACCTCCGACTTCTGCCACCTGCAAATACAAATTTGCACTTGTATAAGCTTCCAAGAAAAACAAGAAGTCTACGACGTAATATAACGGCAACTACTCTATAATGAGTTAATTGCCACGAAACAGGAAGTCACATGATTACAGGATGTTATTATTCGAGCCGTAAGGCACCAATTCTAGGAAATAGCTGCTTTTTTTTTCTTTTTTCTTTTTCCTTTTTTTCTGCTTTTGTTTTTTTTTTACCAGCATTATTTTTATCAATACAGTGAAGGGTTAGTGGTAAAGTGTGAAGTAACGGTTCCAAGCGAAGTCTGAGACTGAACCACAACAACGGAATTGTCAGTGGTAACCGGCATCCTCGGTACTACTACTTAGCTTCTCAAACTACTTAACAGTTCACCAGGTAAACGGTTTCAGCTCCTTCCGACCAGTACAAATTAAGTTCTCTCACTTTTGAATTGTTTAATCGCTAACCAATAAATGTTAGCTTCTTCCAGCTGAAAATCTAGCTGTTATCTTTGGAAATTTACACTGAAATCAAACTGTAAACATGTACCTGCAGATGGCGTAGTGCGCGCGCAAAAACGCAAATGTCTTACTTACTGGGGAGGTGACACGCAATGTAACGGGCACCGTAAAAGCTTTCAAAAAATATCAATAACTTTTAAAAACGCGTGGTTACCCTAACATTTTATGCTGCGAAATACAAGTGGCAAGCCTATTCGACATGTGATTAGTTTCTGGTTGTGAGCAAAAGGTATTTAGACTGCATTTTAGCTGAACCAGAGGAAGGCTGTCAGAGACGCTAAAAGCGCTTTTGCATCGATTTTGTTAATAAAAATGTACCGAAAATAATTTTAATATAACCATTTGCCATGTAGTTCAAAGATCTTTTAAAATGTGTTTGCCTGTCTGTATGTAAAGGCGAATTCTAAGGAAACCTGTGACGAAATATCCCTCTTTTTTCAGAAAAATGCTGATGACAGCATTTTTCTTGAGATTCAAGGCTTATTATCTCAAAAATATGCGTGGCTACCCCTATTTTTCCTTGTGGATTCCAATAGCCCTTGTAAAGATCTACTTTTTCCGCGTGGTCCTTACCTGGCGCAAAAACCTTTGCATTTAGTAGGCACCGTCCTTAAATAACTTCGCCAAAGGCAGCTGGCCTTGACAAAATATCTGCTAGGCTCAGTCGGGAATGTGTAGATCTCCTTTGCATTCCTATCGTTGATATTTTAACCAGTCAATAAGTCAAGGCATATTCCCAGATGATTGGAATGCGCAAAGGTCACCCCACTTTTTAGACAAGGCGATCTGGACGATCTAAATAATTATCGTCCAATTTAGGTGATCTCATGATCAGTTATGGCTAAGGTCTTTGAAAGAATCGTCTATGATCAATTATATGCTTATCTGAGTAGAAGAGCACAATATCATCTGTAAATATCAATCGGGCTTTCGTCAAGCTATTCACTCAACTGTCACGGCTCTCCTTAAGGCCACGGACGCTGTAAAATCAATGCTGTTGTTTTCTTAGATCTAAAAACGCCTTTCAAACAGTTGACCACGAGATCCTTTTATCGAAATTAAGCAATTACGACATATATGGCAACGCGAACCAATGGTTTAAGTCATATTTAGAGAATCGTACTCAAATGTGCTCCATCAACGGGTCGTTCTCCAAAAGCTATCAAGTTGTGGTGTTCCCCAGGGGACGATTCTTTGGCCACTACGATTTTTGTTATACACCAACGATCTTCCAATTAAACCGTCTATCAAATTGCGAGCCGAGGATGTGCGCTGATGACACCCACCTCATATATGCAGGTGACAATGCAGACAATATTCAGTAACAATTTAACATGCGCTTTTATTGTTTTACGCAACTTTCTTCATCAGATTGCAAAGCACGCAGCAAATGTGCAGCTACAGCATGCACAAAATTACCAAGAAAGTCTGATGAATGGGGAGCAAGGATGGCGCAGTGATGCTGAGAGCGTTCACCTCACACCAATGTGACCCGGCTTCGATTCTGGCCCACTGTTATATCTGGATTGAGTTTGTTGTTTGTTCTGGTCTTGTTCCAAGGTTGTTTCTCTGGCTACTCTGATTTCCCTCCGTACACTTCACCATAAATATTTGCCTAAAATAACACCAAAAATGATTTCCCATGGGAAGTCGAGGATATAAATTTCAAAGTTTAGAGAAATTGTGCAAACGTCAGTCTCATTTC
>JAHPZR010001238.1:40000-52500 GCA_019787425.1 Platygyra sinensis | reverse complement strand
GCTTTGCGCTGGGTAGGGTATATACTTCTTTGTCGCTGAATGTAACTGCGCATGTGTGTCCTTTTTCTGCTTTGTATCTGCTGTAACTAAAAATATTTTACTGAAATAGGAATAGGTGCTGAGAATGGACTCCAACTGAACTATGCTTAGCCCTCTGTAGGTCCACACGAAATATTATTTCATTACAGTGTCATTCATTAATTCATTAATTCAGGACATAAAAGAAATTGGATATGTATGTTAAACCTGAAGGTTTATTTTAAAGACTTTTTCTAGACAACACGTCGTTGCTTTAAAACAACGACAAGGGAGAATCTCACTCTCTTCACGGCTTCGCCACCCTCAACGTGACATGGTCCTGTCTTCAGTTAAGTGCGCGAAATCCCGCCAGTTACGTACGCGCTTGATGTCACGATCGCTTTTACAGCTGTTCATTTAGCATAGTAAACATGATGGCCGCACAAATAGCAAGACGAGTTGTCTCTGTGTTAGGCATCTTGCAGATACTTTTACCATTTGCTACTTGTCAGGGAAAATTAGAGGAAAATAGGTAAGTTTTTGAATACCAAACACGATCAGAAACATACAGCATCCTGTAGTTTTACCTCCCTTTTAAGACTTTTGTTCGAATTTCTGGTCGCATTTCCAAAACATTTGTTTACAGACAAATCATGTAGTATACACTATCAGAAGGACTCCTTTGCCCATTTTTTTAATCAGTCATTAACTTTCTTCTTCTTTTTTCAGCCACCAAAACTTGAAAATTGTCAATTCTCTCTTCTGAAAATTATTCACGGCTCGCGAAAATAATTTTAACAAAGTGCCTTCATCGGCGAGCTTCGCAATTCCTTGAATATTAAATCTTTGTATTTTTGAAATGTTTGTTCTCGTCTAATGAACTTTTCCAAAAGGAAAGCAAAACAAATAATATTCTTGAAGATAATTAAACTACAGCTTGGTTTGGAACAAAAAACTCCAGGCAGAAATCTAAAACTAGCATGCTATTGATCAACCTACAGCAGGCCCTCGCCAAACAACTAACATCAACTTGAAATGCAAGGGACATTTTAGGATGGGTCAAGATGGCAAAACAAGAATACTCTAGATTTTTTACGATCTTAACTGTCCAAGGTGTGGTGCCGGACAAAAAAACAACTGTCGATCAAAACTAGAAATAAGCAAATCCCAAAATAGATTTCTGAAGAATACAGTTTAACTGGCAAACAATGTTCACAATTCTACTGACCTGTGGGGATCGAATCACAAGCTCAATTTTTATTCCAAGACTAATTATGAAAACAGTCAGAAAGGGTCATGTTTCGCCTGTAGAAGGGATCTTATATGGAATAATCTGTCACCCAAAGCATACCACTGGCTTATCTTCGTTTAGCAGCATTTTTTTATAAACACTTTTCTAAAAACATGTTTATATCACAGCTATAGTCATTTTAATGTACATGTATATTGTTATTGTCATCTATATCAAATAGGCTTTTTTACCATATTCTTTGTAATTCGCAGGGGTCCGTATACGTAAAAAAACAGTGTAGGATTTTATTATTTTTATAAACTTATGGAAACGATTCAGAAAAACATAGGCAGCGACCAGTTCAAGAGGACAGTTGCCATAGATGCAGGCTTTCTTTCTTTTAAAATTAGGCCCCTTACGATAATTTCAAGCTCGAATTGATAATTTATCTATTTTGTCGATGTCGCTTATATCAGATATTATTTTTAACTTCTTCCTGTCCTTTGACATATCCTGTTTTTCACTTGACAGGTACCAGCGACATTATATTAATAGCAATATATGACACTTTTCCTTATTGTTGGCATGTCATATTACTTCAAAAAAGTTGCTTAATTTGAATATCAGAACGTTCACCTGTCCTTACGGTTGCCACAGATATCAGGTTTCAAATTTCCTGACTTTTGTCCTGATAAAATTAAATTTCCCTGTCCAAAGAAATGTCAGACTTCACAGCGGCATCCAACTACAATTTACAGCTGTCCTTTTACCCATTGACTGCTAGGAGAGACTGCTGAGTTTTCAACAAATTCACCTTCTTCATCAAGGAAAAACATCGTTGAGATCGCAGTGACCCGAAAAAGCTCTCTCAGCCTTCAATGGTATAAATCAGCGGTCATTTTTAATCTTAATCTTCCTGACTATTCTTCAAAATGTCAATTTCCTCTGGCTAAAAATAAAACTCCCTACTTTTTCCATAACCTTGGAAAATATTCTACTCTGACCATCGACGCGAGGCAACCCTAGTTTGCCTTATTACGTGCGTAGATCATGTTTTAAAGAATAATTATCGTTGAAATACAACGTAATGCATATATACGTAACTATACATAGGATAAGACATGTTTGTCTAGGTGCAAGCTGAGGTGTCGTCACGTACGTTAAAGCCGCAAGGTTCAATACTCTAGCCACATGTACGTGTGGCTTCCCTCGCTTCACGTCTCCAAAGGAAAGAATTTCAAGTTAATGTAGTGCAATTAAAATGTACGAGTCGAAGAATTAAACAGTTGTTAGCGGCTTGCGTTAAGTTTCTTGCGTCTCGAAAAGGATAAATTCCGGAGAATAAGAGGCACTAATGTATAGGGTAAGGCAAAGGAAGTTGGATCGGACGAAAATGATTGACGTACGTTTATCATAATCAGCCGTTTTTACCCGTTTAACTTCTCGCCCTCACCGCCTCTTCCTCGCTTCCTGTCACGTCGGTTGCTGGGAAGTTACGAGTTACACTAAAGCAAAAGTGTGATAGAAACTGGCTCAGGTGTGATAAGTACACAAAATAGTCAGATACCTGAAAATGGAAGTTTCAAATTTAGAGTCTATTGTCTATTTCTAAGGGCAAAAGATGTAGAGGAGCTATTTCGTGGGCGGATTGAAGCACCAAACAAGACACATATTCTTGATAACATATTCAAAGGATACGACAAGCGAATCAGGCCTTATTACAGAGGTAAGCACGTCATAAATAAAGCAGTGTCCCCATCGCACGATGTGATAAATCATCATATCAGAGTTTTTATGCCGCTTTTCGATCATTTCAATTAAGTGAAAACCAGTCTTAAGTAACGTAAACTCAGTGAAACCCTCGTCGACCGAAGTAACTGACTAACTGACTGACCGACTGACTGACCGATTGACTGACTGACTGACTGATTGATTGACTGACTGACTGATTGACTGACTGATTGCCTGCCTGACTGACTGACTGCCTGACTGATTGCCTGACTAGCTAGCTGGGATGGCGAGATGGCGCTGACTGACTGATTCAGTGACGTACTGACCCACTAACCTACAGTCCTTTCTCGAAATCAATTAGAAGAAACTCTAGAGTGGCGCCCTACTCAGTCACTAAACCTCGAGAAAACCAAATCACTAGATTAAGCTATAGTTAGAAAGGATAACCGCAAGATTTGTAAAACTTGTCCTATCAGTAACTTGAACTATTTCCTGGTTTTAGAGAAACCAATCACAGTTTCACTTTATGCAGTCATCGATTCTTTTCACGACATCAGAGAAGATCAAATGGTAAGAAAAGTTCTGTTTCTTAATAAGTGTATTTGAAATGACTCTTACTCAGTTCTTCGTAAAGAATGCTTCAAACTTATTTCTACACCAATTCTTCAATTTTATTTTTTCATATAAACGGGTTTAATATCTTTATACCCGTTTGTCCTGAGGTACTATGAGAGTAATTTGCCCTACCCAGAATGCAGCTACTAATGTCAAGTTGTGATATTTCTATTTATACCATGCCATAGAAAATACAGCCAATCAGAACATAGCAAAGCCTTTGTATATATTCCCATCATGCGCCACTCGTATGTCACATTGAGTGTGTTGTGCAACGCTCTCTCATGGTATACCATGGAATATCCCACTGGTCACTTGTATTTCATGGTATACAAGATATTCCATTTGTCACTTGTATTTTCATAGTATTACCATGGAATATCCCACTTGTCACTTGTATTTCATAGTATTACCATGGAATATCCCACTTGTCACTTGTATTTTCATAGTATTACCATGGAATATCCCATTTGTCACTTGTATTTTCATAGTATACCACGGAATATCCCACTTGTCACTTGTTTTTCATGGTATACCATGGAATATTCCACTTGTCACTTGTATTTTCATAGTATTACCATGGAATATCTCACTTGTCACTTGTATTTTCATAGTATTACCATGGAATATCCCATTTGTCACTTGTATTTTCATAGTATACCACGGAATATCCCACTTGTCACTTGTATTTTCATAGTATTACCATGGAATATTCCACTTGTCACTTGTATTTTCATAGTATTACCATGGAATATCCCATTTGTCACTTGTATTTTCATAGTATACCATGGAATATCCCACTTGTCACTTGTATTTTCATAGTATACCATAGAATATCCCACTTGTCACTTGTATTTTCATAGTATTACCATGGAATATTCCACTTGTCACTTGTATTTTCATAGTATTACCATGGAATATCCCATTTGTCACTTGTATTTTCATAGTATACCATGGAATATCCCACTTGTCACTTGTATTTTCATAGTATACCATAGAATATCCCACTTGTCACTTGTATTTTCATAGTATTACCATGGAATATTCCACTTGTCACTTGTATTTTCATAGTATTACCATGGAATATCCCCTTTGGCACTTGTATTTTCATAGTATTACCATGGAATATTCCACTTGTCACTTGTATTTTCATAGTATTACCATGGAATATCCCACTTGTCACTTGTATTTTCATAGTATTACCATGGAATATTCCACTTGTCACTTGTATTTTCATAGTATTACCATGGAATATCCCATTTGTCACTTGTATTTTCATAGTATTACCATGGAATATCCCACTTGTCACTTGTATTTTCATAGTATACCACGGAATATCCCATTTGTCACTTGTTTTTCATGGTATACCATGGAATATTCCACTTGTCACTTGTATTTTCATAGTATTACCATGGAATATCCCACTTGTCACTTGTATTTTCATAGTATTACCATGGAATATCCCATTTGTCACTTGTATTTTCATAGTATTACCATGGAATATCCCATTTGTCACTTGTATTTTCATAGTATACCACGGAATATCCCACTTGTCACTTGTTTTTCATGGTATACCATGGAATATTCCACTTGTCACTTGTATTTTCATAGTATTACCATGGAATATCCCACTTGTCACTTGTATTTTCATAGTATTACCATGGAATATCCCATTTGTCACTTGTATTTTCATAGTATTACCATGGAATATCCCATTTGTCACTTGTATTTTCACAGTATACCATGGAATATCCCACTGGTCGCTTGTATTTTCATAGTATACCGGTACCATGGAATATCCCACTTGTCACTTGTTTTTCATAGTATTACCATGGAATATCCTACTTGTCACTTGTATTTTCATAGTATTACCATGGAATATCCCACTTGTCACTTGTATTTTCATAGTATCGGAATAGTATTAACATGGAATATCCCACTTGTCACTTGTATTTTCATAGTATTACCATGGAATATCCCACTTGTCACTCGTTTTTCATAGTATACCATGGAATATTCCACTTGTCACTTGTATTTTCATAGTATACCATGGAATATCCCACTTGTCGCTTGTATTTTCATGGTATACCACGGAATATTCCACTTTTATTATATAAACACCAGTGAAATACCAAGTGAGCTTTCCCCCGAAAACTTCATATCTTTACACGTGAAGATAACATGTTATCTTCACACGTTGAGAGATCGGCGTCGTTATAGTTACATAATAAATCGCGCCTTTTTCACAGGAGTTTATCCGGTGTTTATATAATAAACAGAATATTACATGCCCGCTTGTGGATATGAATTTTATCTTCTCGTGTTCGACTCGATATCGAGTTGAACACTCGAAGATAAAATTCATATCGACGGTCATGTAATATCCTCTATGTCAGTTGTATTTTCATAGTATACCATGGAATATCCCACTTATCACTTGTATTTCATCGATTACCATCGAATATCCCACTGGTCACTTGTATTTTCATGGCATACAAAAATCTTCTTTTAAAAGGTTCGTTTGTGCAAGAAAATACAAGTAACTCGTGGGATATTCAATGGCTTACCACACGAAAGTGTTGCATAACTAGCACGTATGTTTTTTCTAGGAATACAAGACAGAGCTGGTAGTAAAGGAAAGCTGGAAAGACCCAAGACTTGTTTATGGCAACGAGTCATGGTTTGTCAAACTTAAGAATGACATGCTAAAGAAACTCTGGTATCCTGATACATTTATCGAAAACTCCAGAAAACATGATATAGATGAAGAATCAAAGACAGCTTATCTCTTTGGAGACGGAACAATTTTCTTCTCAGAGTGGTTTGTACGAATCATTGCTTCACGTATTAAATATCATTGTCCTGCGTTTACATAAAATCTCTGACACTTATACGAGTGCATCTATGTGTCATGAAGCCCCCTAAATCTGTTACCTAGGATTCCAGTTTTACTTAAATATGTCGATTAGCCGACATTCTCAGCACTTTTCTCCAGACATTTCTTTTCGTACTGATCAAAGATGAGGAGAAGTTGTATGCAAACCAAGAATTTCGTCTTGGGGATCATTTTCTTTAAAAGGAGAAGTGGAATGTCGACACTATTAGAACGTAAAAGGTTGATTAATTAAAAACAGGTCTGTTTCCTTTTCTTGAAGGATTAAAGCGACCCTCACAAGTCATATGGACTTCTCAAAATATCCTATGGATGTGCAGACTTTGAAACTTCAAATAGCTGCTTGTAAGTTTAGATTTTCAGTGCCACCTCTACTAACTATGGTGTCACTTAGTATGAAGAGATGCTTCCTGCCATCAAGTAGCATCCCATTCACCAAAGGACCTGTAGTGTTAAGAACCGGCTTGATAATCCATCCTGGGTATGTTGGTAGCATGCGTTGTAAAGCTTCCTGCCTTCTTACAATGGAGGGGTTTTGCATATTCTTTCCCTATGGTTAAATAGTCATTTGTTTTTTACATTATACACTGACGACAGGACGCCTTTTAGTGGTCTACACTGAGTGTCTGTGTAGGCGGTTATTGTTTAATTTCTGAATAACATATTTTTCTTCTGCTTTCCTCCAGATAGTTATGATGACCGCCAAGTCCAGTATCAGTGGACAAAAGTCCATCTAAGGGAACATGATATAACGGAGTTTTACGTGGAAAAACCAACCCTTAAAATGGAAGCAACATCTTTCATCACAGGTACCTCAGGTATCAGTATCCAATCATGGTTATGCAATGAATTAATGAAATTCGCGTTAATCTTTTGGCGTGTATCGTTACTGCGCACCTTCTGCGCTTCTATCACGCTATATACATCCGCGGAGCTCGCCAACCTCGTTCCCAGGGTCCTGAGAACGAGGCTACGAGTTCGCACGCTTTATTTCAGTCAGCTCAAAATTTCTCACACATTATAATCGGACATTTATATCTTCCGTTCAATGTTTTAGGAACGCACACGGCAGCCATAGCCGAGTTCATAATAAGGCGTCGCTTACCACATTACATCATGGGGTTTTACCTACCTTGCATTGCATGCACCACTGCTTCTTGGCTCCAGTTCTGGATGGACCAAACGGCTGTCGGTGACAGAGCATGCCTGGGTATAACAACAGTGCTGACAGAAATCTTTCTGCTGGAGTTCAGTAACCAAGGTATGCCAAAGGTCAGTTATATGAAAGCTGCTGAGCTGTTCCTCATCGTGTCGTTCAGTTTTATCTTCTTGGCTCTGGTGGAGTCTGCAATAGTGTACAAGGCTACCTTCTGGTCGCTTCTGAAAGAGAGGAAAAAGAAACGTGTAAAAAAGACAGAGGAGCCTGGTGAGACAAACAAGGTAATATATACCGTTTAATCAGAGTGCTTATATGAGAGAAGCTTATAACAAAACAAATGCTAGTACTGTAGCTTGAAAGCCAACTTATCAAAACTCCAAAAACAAACTTTGGCCCACAATCTTGGTAATCTAGTTGAGAAACCAGACATGAATGAGAAGATCAAGCCTAGAAACTGACCAAAAAGAGAGCTTTGGGTAATAATAAAGCTTTGATCCAATCAGCCAAAAAATTTCCATTTTTTAAAGGAAAGGCAAAGACGTTATACTAAAATGTGCGAGTTTTTCGACAAACGTGGCTATCCTGCCTCGGTTGTTCAAGCAGGCCATCATCGCGCCCAACAAATTGATCGGCAGTCAGCACTACAAACGTCTCAGAAGGAGAATAATAATAGAATTCCATTCACTCTCACATTTCACCCTCACAACCACGCAGTAAAATCTATCATTCTAAAAAACTTTAAATTACTTCAAAATGATCCCGACACTGGTAGAATCTTTTCGCAACCGCCATTAATTTCATTCAAACGCGACAAAAACATAGGTAACTTTCTAGTCAGAAGTGCTTTCCAAACGAGTGAACAAAAAATTAATTTCAAAGTTTTCCTGAGTCTGATTACACGTGCGCACCCTGCGCGCGGTACTAAATTTTGACAAGTGAAGTGCAGCTTTTGAGTGTAAACTTCATCTCAATTCTCAAAGAAAACGAAAGTTTTTCAAAAGTGCGCGTAATCGCCAATGACGTTTACCCCGATGTCACAGTAGTAAACTCCCATGAAATGTGACTTAGCGCTTATTTTCATGGTCTTTTTCAGAACCACACACCTCAGACATTATGTGATGGTAATAGCCCTGACACATCCTCTACAAGATCAGGAATTCCAGAACACGATGCTTCCATCTACGAACAAACAGTCATCAAGTCAACAGAGTACATACTTCGGGAAATGGCGGGATCCAAAGGCACTGGCCCGCCTGTAAATCTGTCAACATCAGCTGTTGGTTTTATTGCGTGTAACTGGGGCCTCATGATAGACCGGGGGGCACGTCTGCTATTTCCACTCACCTACGCCGCCTTCATTGTTACATATTTTAGTTTCTTTCATTTTTAAAGGGGCAGTGTCAGGACGATTTTGCCGGATTTTTGGACCAAATTTTGAATCGGTACTTTCGAAATGCAGCTGGAATGCCTGGCAATATGAAGATCTTAAAGTGCGATTGCTTCGGCAAGGCCACCCAAGCAATTATTTTATTCCCGCATTATCGCCAACAGCGTTCGCATGCAAATACAAATGAATTGAAACTATTGTGTGCCAGCCAACTTGCTCGGATCGATATTTTAGGTCTTTTGTAAACATCCAAGGTTTTCTTCATTTGCTAATTTGCAGAGAATTTACTCAGTTGGCCTTGGTTGAAGTCAGAGCATTGTAGGCGAGTTTTTGCAGTAGGGCAATTTTCGCGACACAACGACAAAAAAGAGAAAAAAAACATTATTTTTTGTTTTTTTTCTGTAAATACTTTTTTGAAAGTCGTGCTCATGACAACTTCTCTGAGCTTCTGAGAAATTTTGGGAGGTGCAGTTACACCTTAGGACCCGCCCACACAATGCTAGAGAAATTTGAAAACGGAGCTTTATTTCTACGGTTAGTCCTACCGTCCACGCTAATCCGTCACAAAAACGGAGCTTTATTTCTACGGTTGGGCCTGCCGTTCACACTAATCCGTCACAAAAACGGAGCTTTATTTCTACGGTTGGGCCTGCCGTTCACACTAATCCGTCACAAAAACGCAGCTTTATTTCTACGGTTGGGCCTGCCGTTCACACTAATCCGTCACAAAAACGCAGCTTTATTTCTACGGTTAGGCCTGCCGTTCACACTAATCCGTCACGAAAACGGAGCTTTGTTTCTCCGGTTAGGCCTACCGTCCAACTAATCCGTCACAAAAACGGAGCTTTATTTCTACGGTTAGGCCCACCGTCCACACTAATCCGTCACGAAAACAGAGCTTTATTTCTACGGTTAGGCCTACCGTCCAACTAATCCGTCACAAAAACGGAGCTTTATTTCTACGGTTGGGCCTACCGTCCACACTAATCCGTCACAAAAACGGAGCTTTGTTTCTCCGGTTAGGCCTACCGTCCAACTAATCCGTCACGAAAACGGAGCTTTATTTCTACGGTTAGGCCTACCGTCCACACTAATCCGTCACAAAAACGGAGCTTTGTTTCTCCGGTTAGGCCTACCGTCCAACTAATCCGTCACAAAAACGGAGCTTTTTGAAAACGTTCTTCAAACCGGAGGTATTTGAAAACGCCGGCTTTGTGGTTTAGTGCGGACGGAAAATATTTTGAAAACGAAGCTTTTCGGAAACGATGATGTTATGATAATCATGATTAATCTCCGCCCGAGTTTTTCTTAAAGACAAATCCAAAATAACCGGTGATTTGAATTTTATTCTAGAAACGTTTAAGTCGTCTAGACACTTTTAAGGTCTAAGATATTGAAGGCGTCTGGTGTAAAAATCGAGACGCATTCAGGTACACGCATAACAAAACAAAAATATTTTTTATAAAAGAGACTGGGTTATATACTTGGAGGTTACTGAAAGCAAGGAACTTTTAGCGATTTAACGTCTCAAATGTTAAGGCGACTAATTAGAGCGCTGTTCAGACGCTCTTAAGGGTGTTTTTAGCAGGTCATATTGTTGCTATGGTAACCTATTGTGCCACAAAATTAACAGCAACTTGTTCCCCGATGATTGGGCAGTTTGTTGGTACCATGATTTTGGCATCAACTGATAAAGAGTGGTTATAATGACCCATCAAACTGTAAGTCTTCGAAAGTACTGGAACCTGTTTTCAGCCACCTTAAGTAGACAGATGTTAAAAGCGTCTTCTACATTTTCCGTTTTTATACCAGATGCTAAAGTCGTCTCGAAACAGCTTAAACGTCCGAGACGACGTTAACGTCCCTAGCCATTGTTGCGTTTTAAGATTGACAAAGGCGTTTTTAAATTCTGAAGCGTAGTGTGGACGGGGTCTCAAACATGTAGTATTCATAAATTTACCCCACTTCTGAATTTCTCCGGTGTATTATGGACGGAAAACATTTGATACATTGGTCTTTTTATACTAGAGGACGCATTATCCATGCAGAAGGATTGTTCGCCCTCGCCGTTTTTATACCAAAGATGCATTATCCGTCATGACGGACTTGGGCAAACATTTGTTTCGTCTGGCTATGCCTCTCTGGTATAAAGACGGGCATAGGATGCGTTATATTTCTAGACTAACTATCCTACGAAATTCGTCTTGAACGACGCACTAAGAGAGATAGTTCGTCTAGACGCATATTACCTCTTGTGCCAGTGTTTCCACTGTTTGCTCGGCCTCACTAGCACTTGTGTTATAAACCGACCGTTTCATATGTGAGTGCCCTTGGGAGTCCTCCCGGGTTACGAAGCCGTTCATCAATGGTCACATTCATTTAAAACATGACTAACATCAATCTCCGTAGTCCAGTTCTAGCGCTCTGTGTGTGTGTGTGTCCCCGTCCCATTCTCCGCTATGTGCGGCTGGTACAAGCAATGCGTGACAGAGAGAGGGCCAGAACTGGACCAGACACTGTATCCAGTTGTAATTGTACAGAATTGTACTCCAAACAGTCCAGTTACTGATAATTCGCTCAGAGGAGAACAAACCTGAGGGGGGGGGGGGGGCCTAAGGGGGGTCCGAAAACCGCAAAACCGCGCAGAAATACGCCAAAATACCGAAACCGCACATCCTCTTCGCTTTCAGTTGCGACCTCGACGACCTCAGTTGCCATTGCCGCACATTGAATCAAAACAAAGAGAACACGAGGCTGCATGGCTGTACGAGCTAACATTTCACGAGGTCGACTCATCATTGGCCAAAATGGTTAATCACATTAAGTATTAACTGGAAAAGGCCCTAATTGCAAACCATAGAGTAAGTAACTTATAAACTGATATAATTGATAAACCTGATGCGTTGTAAAACAAAACACTTGTCTCACGCTTACAAAACAACCGGATCCCGACCGTTCTAAGGGTGTCATCACTGCAGAGACACCTTTTTTCACCGAAAACCGCGATCTAAACATCCTGTAAAGGTTGTAATAATCGCAAACCGCTTAGTGTATTGAAACCGCAATACCGCGAGTTAAAATAAAAATTACCGTAAAACCGCACCAAAAATAACACAAAACCGCATCCGCCAAAAATGATGGATGACAAATATTTTCCGATGAAAGCGTTACATAAGGCTTGTTGCTGGTAAGCAGAATTACCACTTCAAGGCTGTGTTAGCTCGTGCTGCTGTACGAGAAGACACGACTTCACCGTATATCATAATCATTAAAACATAACATAGCAAATATGTAATTCATGGTATCTTTGTACAAAAATAAGCCCATTAAATTCAAATAAAGTTTTAGTAAACACTTACCCGAGTTGCGAAGTTTCAAGTCGCGTGCAAATCAATGTTCTGCTTCGGTGATATTAGTAAACAGCGTCGAACTCAAATGAACTAGCATTTGCAAAACGACGAGTTAT
>JAHPZR010001238.1:17500-35000 GCA_019787425.1 Platygyra sinensis | reverse complement strand
GTCCCAACGCACAATTTACCCCACTATAACGAAAATTTTGTCCTGTCACTCGCAGTCCGTAAAAACGGCATGATGATACAAATGGTTGATAGACCAAATACGACTCCCATTGGTCAAGATAGGGAAACTTTGACCTTCAAAGCTTTGCTTTATTTAAATGTAGCTGTTCACGCGCAAGTCTGTAGACTGTTTTGCGTGGTGTATATCCCATTGTTCAGCTTGGTCAAGCTTGGTTACCCCGCTATAACGAATATTTTTGCTGTTGACCAGATAATTAACAATTATCCTGCGAAATCGCGCGGAATATCGTCTGATACTTAGCCGACGAGGCCGTAGGCCGAGTCGGCTAAAATCAGACGATATTCCGCAAAATTGAGCAGGATAATTGTTTTATTATTCAACAAATTGATAACAAAATTGATTTCCAAGCTCGTAAAATTTTTAAACCTTTCTGTCAACATTTTTTCACTTCACTTTTTCTTCCCACGTACGAAGCTACGTATATCGCCGGATATCCGTCACCTACGGATGACAGATATCGAGAGCATCATGACCATATTTGGATAGTGTTACAATTTGTTGAATAATAATTCGTTATAACGGGGTCTTCGCTATAACGAAGACCCCGCTATAACGAACATTTTTTTTCGGTACCGTGGCACTTCGTTATAGCGGGGTTCCACTGTACTAAACACTATAATTTTCATTTATACCCTTTGCCAAATAACTCGAGTTTGGAGTATCGCACTTCCCCGAAACTTTGGCACGTTGTTTATTTATTATTCTTCTACGATTTTTCGATTTCTTGACTTGATTTATTGAATGGTAAGGGATTTTATTTTTCACTTGCGTGATAAATAAGCTTCCTTGCGTGACGTGAAAACCACCGATAATCATGTAAGATCTGTGTACAAATATATATATATATATACGATCGTTAACAATATCACGCTCTGTTGCAAGATCATTTTGTTAATACTTAAACGGATACGTCAATTTAAAAAAAAAATTCGTCTAGGCGGGCGTTTTCACATTTCAGTATTAGATAATACAACTTAGCTACCCTATCTAAGGACAACATCAGGGACACAGTAACAAAAGGGTCAGAAAAGATACCCTATTCAAGGACCGAGAACCTATATAGCCCATATATGGGAGTACCCCACTCCCGAGGTATCATGAAACACTTACCCAAATTAAATTAGCAAGCCAAGAACGGAATTGGGCAGAAACAAAACGTATTTTAAAGCACTTACTGATTGGGCCTCACTGCCGAGTGAACTTTAGAAATTCGTGCCAAAAAGGATTTTTTAACAGAAACTGAAACAGTTTTTACTTAACCATTTTTAACTTTAGTAATAGTTAGCAGTTGTATTTCTGGGGAGTTTTCAGTTTTTAGCGGAGCTCCTGCGCGCTAAAGGTGTACTAGCGGAGCCCCATACCCGAGTGTTTGATGATGGAAAGGCCTCGGACCCGTTTCCGGTGACCAATGGAATAAAACAAGGCTGGATCCTCGCCCCCACACTGTTCAGCCTGATGTTCTCGGCGATGCTGACGGATGCCTTCAGGGAGACTTCCCCTGGCATCCCCATCAGGTACAGGTGTGAAGGGAAACTGTTCAACCCCCGGCATCTACAGGCAGTCACCAAAGTCAGTCACTGTGATCAGAGATCTCCTCTTTGCTGATGACTGTGCGCTGAACGCCAACAATGAGCAAGAGATGCAACTGGAGATGGACGGATTCTCAACTGCATGCGACAACTTCGGTCTCACCATCAGCACCAAAAAGACAGAAGTGATGTACCAGCCCACCCCAGGAAACCCATACCAAGAACCTACCATCACAGTGAAAGGGCAGAGACTCCAGGCCGGGGAGAACTTCACATACCTTGGCAGCACACTCTCACGCTCCGCCATCATCGATGCCGAAGTCCCCAACCGCATTGCTAAAGCCAGCGGCACATTCGGAAGATTGAAGAAGTCAGTCTGGGAACGACGAGGAATCTCACACCGCACTAAAGTCAAAGTTTACAAGGCATTCGTGTTAATCACTCTCCTCTACGGCTGTGAAACTTGGACTATCTACAGGAGACATGAGAAACAACTCCATCAGTTCGACCTCCGGTGTCTACGCTGCATCTTCAACATCCGCTGGCAGGACAAGATCTGGGACACCGAGGTGCTGGAGAGGCCACAGCTCCCCAGCGTCCTCACCACCATGCGCAAGGCACAGACACGCTGGGCAGGTCATGTCTTCTGAATGTCAGACTCCAGAATACCCAAGCAGCTGCTGAAAGGTGAGCTTAGTCAAGGGCAAGGAAGGTAGGAGGACAGCGCAAGCGCTTCAAAGGACTCCCTGAAAGCTTACCTCAAATACTTTAACATCGACATCACCACATGGGAAGACGCAGCATCTTACAGCCAGCCTGGCGAAGCATGATTCACAAGGGCGCCCTCCACTTAGAAGTTCAACGATCTAACGCCGCCAAAGAAAAACGCAGGGCAAGAAAGGCTCGAGCCGAAAAACTCCATCAATACGCCTCCCACTCTCTGGTGCCAGACCTGTGGCAGGGGCTTCCATGTTCGCATCGGTCTCCTCAGCCACCAGCGGGCACACCGCTGAATGTTCTCAAATGTCGCACTGACATGGTCATATTCGTAATTGAATTGACGACCAATCAAACAATCAATTGACAGCTGTCAAAACAAGGTGTCGGCTGGCTAGTATCACGTGACCATATCGCTAATCGAGGATGTCTGTTTTTTTAAGTTAACCACTGATCAGGTGTTGGGTTTTTCATGGATCGCTCAAGCCAGGTAATCACTCTGGACCAGGTAGCTCGAAAGCCGGTTAGCGCTAAACTCGGATTGAAAGTTCACCAAAGTATTAATTTTTCTTGTATAAAAATGTTTTTTATTGCTCACATCTTGCATAGTTCGAGTTCAAAACTAAACGAAAAACATTATAAACAGCACCTAACCGAAAAGCAGTACAAAACTGAAATTAAAATTGTTTCTGATCCTGGGTTTATTTAATCGGGCTTTGAACAACCCGACCCTGAGTGAAAGGGTAGGAATACATGCATATTAAACCCTGACGCATTGTAGACTTCTTCCGACCGGAACATGTTTCTTGCATAATTTCTCTTGGAAAGTCCCTGATATATTGCGTATCTTGGGTACACACACTCATTAGGTATGGTTTGTTAGAATGTAACTAAAACAAAAAGTGAAATCACATGCTCACAATTGATCATTTTTTGAGTCTGATCCAGGGGAAAAAGATCCTCTTTTCATTTTTGGCTAATTATTGTAATCAGGAGCTGCGCTATAGGCTTGGCTAAATCTTTATATGAGCTCTTAATTCTATTCCGTATTTTAGACATGAAAAGTATATTTTAGATCTCCATTTTTTAGAGGACTCTCCTAAAAACCACCTCTAGGTGATCGGAGGCCTCCTCTTAAAATATAAAACAATTATATTATTTATCACTATTTTTCTTCATATAACATCAAAATGGATAAGGATACAACTGACAGAGAGTTGAGCAGTTGCCTGTTTATATGGCGACACAGAGGAGTTAAACTGGGAGCTAAGTATACGGAGAACAGAAGGGCACATTATTGCGACTTTTTGAAAGCAGTGGATAGTCGGCTTTATGACTGCATAGACAGCTTAATGACTACGTAGTCAGCTTAATGATTCCATAGTCAGCTTAATGACGGGGTAAAGGGAATTGGAAGAAATTATATTGATCACTTTAAAGGGGCACTGTCGCGCTATTTGGCAACTTTATAAAAAGCTAGAAGGTGCCCTCACATCATTGAATTCCACAACTAATGATCTAGTTTTGTTATTTAAGACAATTTGAAGGTACTGAAACTGTTTCCTGTCGCCTGTCGCTACGGATGGCACGGATGGAAATGGATTGAATTTTGAAAAAATTGGCCAATTTTTTCAAGTTTTGATGCTACGAGTTCAAAAAATCCTCAAGAAATTTGTTATGGTTAGCCCTCTCTGATAAAATTCATTTGATATCTTCGCCGTACCTTTTACAAAAGCTTTTTGTTTATGATTAAAGCCTTAAAGTAATGATTTCAGCACAGAATTGACCTAAAACAGCAAATTTCTCGTGACAGTGCCCCTTTAAGACCTGAAGGGTTAACTGTAAATATTATCATCCTATATGCTTTGTTACAGGTTCGATGTTTTTAGTGGTAGGTAGTTTGTAGTCAAAACAGAACTCAGGGATGTCGGAAAACACAACCAGGATATTTATTCCACACGAACGCAGTATTTCCACACAGGACTTCACAACAAGCACACGCCAGGCTTGTAACTACACTTGGACTTCCGTCACTCTTGTATAAACACACGGCCTCTGCCTAGATATCCACGTAACCTCTCTGTTACACTTCACAAACACGACCTCTGTCGATTACACGCGACCTTCGTCACACTTCAGTAAACACTACTGACTCACGAGATTATTCTCTCAACACTCCTGGGAAATAAAACCATCTAAACACTACACCGATTTACTTATATACTTTACAGCAAAACGTTCTAGAACTTTCCGGCTATACTAAATAAAGTAACATTACAATATAAAACTATTTACAGCAGCAGACGTAAACAACTAAAATAGACACTGATGATGCGACACATAATTAAATATGCTAGAAGATTCGAGACGAAATTAGCATATTCGGGAATCTTCCAAGTACTAGTCAAGCAGTAATTTTTCGTAACATGCTTGCATTTAAATTTGGGAGACATTTAAATTTTGTATCATGTACATCGAAATGGTGACCACGGGGTGTTTAACAGTGTGGACAATTTATACCTGGCACGAAATTGGATAGAAAATATTGGTGGAGTTTTTCTTATCCTTGACTATCTCGACTGCCTTTCATATACACAAAATTCTTTCCTTTCGGGCTTTACGTTAACGTGAGTATGTAAGTACTTGAGTGTAACGTAAAAGTGGATATGTAAGTAAGTACACAAAAACTCATTGTTAAAAGAAGGGACTCCTATTAGCCTAACTAGCACATACCTGTAGCTTGTTAACAAAAGTATGAAACGTGTTTAAGTTAGGCTTAAGATTACAGTAGAACATCGCACATACAACGTACTCTTTCTACAAGCGTTGTAGCCCTAACAGTATATGAGCTTAACCAAGAAGCTTGTTATTTAAAATTGAGCTCATTGCCAAAACTCAACTCAACTCTGCTCAGCTCTATCGAACTCCAGCCTACTTTACTAAGTTCAACCCAACCAACTCTTACTAGTAAACCCTCTACTATACTGTAGCAACTAAACTTAGTAAGCTCTACCAAACTCTACCCAGGCAACTGTACTACATACCCCTACATTTACGGAAGCAGATCGTTTCGCCCGATTTCCTGTTCGCCCGGACTGAGAGTCTATTCGCCCGTAGTATGAAGTAGTGTTGCCCGAGGATTAAAAATAAGTCCTTTTCTACTTCATCCACTGGATCTAAGTATAAAGAGAATCAAGTCAAGTGCAAGATTTTTTCCTGATCGATCCTATGACGAGCCTAACACATATAAACAGGCGAAAAAGGCGTGTGAATATTCCTCGTTCTAAAAAAGGCTGGTGTCTATTTGCTGGTTTACAATTATAGAAGGAAGAAAGGGGATTAATTTAGTATGCATGAAGAGTGGAATCTAACTTTGATAAAGGTGAGTTGCGAAGAAAAAAAAAATGGTAATATAGGTGTAAAGTTGAAAGTAAGCATGAAATTTCCGCATTACATTCCAAGTTTCTAATAGTTAGTTAAAGGTTAAAGCAATGAGCGAGTGAATTAACGGGATGTACCAGCACGTGCACTAACAATGAACGAGAAAGTTCAATACCGCAATAAGCTAACAAGTGCGTTATTGCAAATTTCGAGTTGAGTGTTAGTAAAGGAGTGCAGGCAAATACCGATAATTTAAGAGCAATTACAGCGTTAAACTGTTTGTTATTGAAATTGAGTACACTGCAAACCAAAAATGTACAAGTTTGAGTGAGCCGAAGCAATGGCGTAATGACAGTGGTGTATTGAATTTACACAAGGGCAATGACACAAAGTCAAGGCGGTTGTTTCTTAATAAACCCTTTCTATTCGGCACACATTAACAGTAGTGTAGCAGCTGTCAAAAGCTGCTTTTGTTTTATCATTGTAGCAGCTGTTATTGTTTTAGGGATAGGGGCATTGTTTCTGTTGTTTGTTCTATTGTACTCTCAAAGGGTATCAAGCCAATCATGTGAGACCTTAGGCGAGCTGCTACATAACCCCACATTAACGAATGACAAAATGGGAATTGCTGGAGTGTATGAAATTTGAATAATACGGGCTGATAAACCAAGCGGGATGTTGATAGAAGAAGAGAAAAATTTGTAAAAAACTAGACTCTGGCGAGTGGTTTACGAATTCTTGTAGAATTGGTAATGCAGTTTCCTCTGTTGTACAAACAAGAAAATAACAATGCCAAGTAGAAAAGCTATGGAGGCAGAGGGTGTAAGTAGCCACCCGGCCATACATACCAAGTGCCGAGCAGATGCTAGAATCTGAATGAAAGTTCTTTTTTCAATTCGCGAACAATGGCAACTTTCTATATCAATAACAAAGGATGGAACATATTCAAGAACAAAAACAGCAAAATAGGGTTCTTCAATGTTGGGAATACATTGGTTAAAGCTGAAAGCAAGTCAAAAGATGGTCAAAAGAAGTTAAAAATGAATACCAATTGATGAAGCAGGACTAATGATGAAGTTCAAACTGACTGGGGCTGATGTTACTACAATAGGCGTTGAGGAGTGAAAAAGCAATTCCACTGTAAAAAAAAAAAAGATGGAAGGGCGACCTAATAAGAATACCCAATGTTATAATACTTTCAGTAGGTATTCAATTCCCAACATTTTCACTGTCTTATGAAGGTGAGCCAAGGGATTGTGCCGTGCATCGGAACTTGATGCTGACTAATGCGGAAAGGAAAAAAAATCTATAGTTGGGGAAACACTAATTAAGGGTACATTAACTTGTAGGGGACAAAGGAAATTAAAGACAATTAAAACTAAAACCTTATTGAAAGCAACAGTTTGGAGTTAAGAGGGCAGAATCTTATACAATTCCCTTGGAATGAATCTGCTAGATAATGCAATTGCATGACATGAAGGAGTTATGAAAAATGCTATGAAAGGGAAAGAACTGAAAGGCTTTAAACAAATAAAGACTTTATTTCTATGTAGTATATAACAATTAATAAATAAGGTCACCTATGTACAGTACTTTCGCTATTACAAGTACGCGTCGAGAAACGCAGGGTGAAAGCTGTAGAATTGTAATCGACTATTGCATTATTAGCTCGAGTTTTCTAAGAGGTGGAAGTTGACAGTCGCCTCATAGAAATAGAGATGAATTAATCGATTTGTTTTAGTAGAATTATAACTGGAATTAACAAAAATAACGGTTTCCGATCATTTTTCCGTGGATTACTGAAATTAACGCTCAAGCAAAGTTGGAAATATCGAACTGTCCCTGGCAAATTGAAAGTTGTTTACGGGCGTAACCGCTTTTTCAATATTTTCAATTTTTTTAAGTCAAGAAACCATAAATGTGCTTCGCTTTGTTTTCTAAGAAATTACATTACAAGTTAACATCTACATTTATTTACAAAACATAGGAAAAACTATGAAAAAAAAATGCAAATCGCGTGATAGTTGATGAGGGCGCAGCCCCAGTCAACTATCGCGCGATAGAAATAGAGAGCGAAAAATCTGACTGTTTAAGTAAAAATCTACTAGAAATTTTAAAACTTAATGGAAATCCTCTTCTCCAAACTTAGAAAAAGCAAGAAACGGCCGTCATTTTGTTAACAAGCGCGCACTGTTACGCTACTCTCAGAAACACACCGAATAGATAGAGAGTTGCGTAAGCAATAAGAGAACGGCATTAGTGATAGAACGCTAGTACATTTATACTAATGCCTGATAGTATACCAGTAGCTGGGCCAATCATATTGCAGTATAGACATTAGATTAGTACTAGAATTATACTAATTAAACTTAGGGGAGTTTCATTGAGAAAACAGTGTAAGTTAAAAGATTCCGAGAACAATATGGGGTATAGTTGGCGACATTCAAGTTACAGCAAGGTCTGTATCCCTTACTAAACGTGCAGGTGTATACGGGAAATTGCGAATTGTCACTTTAGGGTAGACAAAGATGACAGCCACATTTCCTTTTGATCCAAAGTCGGGATGCCTGTTAAAAAAAATAGATAATCAGAAATTAAAAAGGATGTACTAAATAAATGCAGTAATTGAGTTAAGTCCAGTTCATATGAAGGTGGAGTGGAGTTGAGTTACGTTGTGATAGTAGAGTATACTTGTGTTGGAGGCGTCGAGTTGAGTCGAGTTGTGATGGTATAGTATAGTAAACTATAGTTTTGTTTGTGGGGTCCAGTTGAGTCGAGTTGTGATAATATAGTATAGTATAGTTGTGTTGGTTGAGTCGAGATGAGTCGAGTTGTGATTGTAGAGTAGAGCTGTGTCGGTGGAGTCGAGTTGAGTCGAGTTGTGATGGTACAATACAGTTGCGTAGGACTGGGGTTGAGTTGAGTCGATTTGTGATGGTAGGGTACAGTTGTGATGAGGGGGTCGAGTCGAGTCGAGTGGAGTTGTGATGGTATAGTATAGTTGTGTTGGAAAATTCTAGTTGAGGTCAAGTTGAGTCTAGTTGTGATGGTAGAGTATAGTTATGCTGGTGGAGTCGAGTTGAGGTTGAATTGAGTCAAGTTGTGATGGCATAGTATAGTTGTGATGGTGGAGTGGAGTTGAGTCGAGTTGTGATGGTAGAGAGAGTTCATTCGAGAGCTGTTCGTAGAGTATTGTCGCGATGGTGGAGTAGAGTTGGGTCGATATATGTTGGTAAGGTATACTCTTTATGGTGGAGTCGAATCGAGTCGATTTGTGATTGTAGAGTATAGCTGTGTCGGTGGAGTCGAGTTGGGTCGAGTTGTGATGGTACAATACAGTTGCGTTGGACTGGGGTTGAGTTGAGTCGATTTGTGATGGTAGGGTACAGTTGTGATGATGGGGTCGAGTCGAGTCGAGTTGTGATGGTATAGTATAGTAGTGTTGGTGAATTCTATTTGAGGTCAAGTTGAGTCTAGTTGTGATGGTAGAGTATAGTATAGTTGGTGGAGTCGAGTTGAGGTTGAGTTGAGTCAAGTTGTGATGGTATAGTATAGTCGCTATGGTGGAGTGGAGTTGGGTCGATATGTGTTGGTAAGGTATACTCGTTATGGTGGAGTCGAATCGAGTCGATTTGTGATTGTAGAGTATAGCTGTGTCGGCTGAGTCGAGTTGGGTCGAGTTGTGATGGTACAATACAGTTGCGTTGGACTGGGGTTGAGTTGAGTCGATTTGTGATGGTAGGGTACAGTTGTGATGATGGGGTCGAGTCGAGTCGAGTTGTGATGGTATAGTATAGTAGTGTTGGCGAATTCTATTTGAGGTCAAGTTGAGTCTAGTTGTGATGGTATAGTATAGTATAGTTGGTGGAGTCGAGTTGAGGTTGAGTTGAGTCAAGTTGTGATGGTATAGTATAGTCGCTATGGTGGAGTGGAGTTGAGTCCAGTTGTGATAGTAGAGTGAGCTGAGTCGAGATCTGTTCGTAGAGTATAGTCGCGATGGTGGAGTAGAGCTGGGTCGATATGTGTTGGTTAGGTATAGTCGTTATGGTGGAGTCGAGTTCAGTCGAGTTGTGATGGGATAGTTGTGCTGGTAGAGTTAAGTTGAGTGGAGTTGTGTTGTGTAGGTGAAGATGGGTTGAGTATAGTTGCGATGTAGAGTATAGTTGTGTTGGTAGACTTAAATTAAGTGGGAATGTGATAGTAGAGTGGAGTTGTGTTGGTGTTTTGGAGCTGTAATGGTAAGATATGAAGGTGATGGATAGAGGAAAGTGGAGTTATAGTTATTGTTACGAAGAGTAGAGAATTTGTAAGGTAGATAAGACGAAGAATGCGGTCTGCAGAAATGGACTTTGAACTATGAATGTTTCCTTAGCAGGTCGAGTTAGTTGAGGGCAAAAAACTCGACTGGAAAGACATTATCCAATTTTGGGACACATTTGGGACAATTGTCTTCAGTGTTGTTCTATAATTACTTACCGAAAGTATTCCAGTTGGTTAGACCGTCCAGTTTGCTGTATATGATAGCGCCTTGACCAAAGTGGTGCTCCCAGGGACAAGTGCCTCCAGTAATCACCATCCAACCCACGTCGTTAGGGCAACCAGGATAGCGACTGTTGATGATGAAGCTGCGTTGATGGTTTGTCTCGATGGTAAATAAGTTTCGTGGCTGGCTATCCATGTCAGTCCAGGGATTCTTAGTCAGTTTATCGAATTGGAACCAGTTCATGTTGTCTGATCCCTTGGCGTCGAATCTCAGTTCTTTAACTGGGTGCACTCCTTCATATAGCACAACCCTTGCCTGATCAGTAAAATAAAGTATAGAAATCAAAGTTAAATTAAATACTACAGGCAACGCGAGTTCTAGTTAAAAAAGACTCAGCTATCAATCACCAGATATTCGTAAAAAGAAAGAAAGTTGTAGAGCGCTTTAAATTCTTCTTCAACCAAGAGAGCACTGCGTTTTCTGAAGCACTTTACCTTCCTGTACATCAATTATATTCTTCTTACCTCAGACGCACCGAATTTACACCAGTTCAAAACAATCCTGTTCTTGTAGTGGTTTGGATACTGATTAGTGACAGTAAGAGCGGCCGTTTCGTTTTCGGCGTATGTTTCAGCTGACTTGTAAGCTTCATACACAACTTGACTGGCTCCAGATACTGCCTTAAACACCATGGTCCAGCCTGGTGGACACAAAAACAAAGTATGTCAGTTACTATAGCTATAATTCAAATTACTTTTCAGGCAGGGAAAGACGATCTTATCTAGTGTTAACTTAGGCAACCTCCTGGCCGCCGCCTTGTTAGCTCAGCTGGTAGAGCGCCAGTCCGTTGTCGAGAGTTTGAGTCTCAGACCAGACCAACACTCAGAGTCTTAAAATAAATGAGAAGAATGTGCTGCCTTCTTAATTCGATCTGCAAATGGTTAAACGTTCAGGTTTTCTCGGATAAGGACTATAGACCGTAGGCCCCGTCTCTTACATTTTCAGTGTTATATGGTTAGAAGAGGACGTTAAAGAATCCATACTCTTATAGAAAAGGGTGGGGTACGTAGTTCCCGGTGTTGTGGTCTGGCCTTGTCTCACGGGTTGGTACTTCACATAGAATTAACCTAATTGCACCTTTCCCCCATGCACAGAGCTATCGAACAAAAATTTTAAAAACAAATTAAAATGACGATGACTAACCTCCACCGACCATGTCACAGTACACTGGAAATGCTTTATTACGGTCTGTTTCAACAAAAAAAATACAAGTGTCTAGTAATTATAGTGTTTTGGGGAAAAAGGGTTATTGAAAACTCAATTTGAAACAATCCATATTGATATGACTAACATCATCTCTAGAGTTTTGTGAACTAAATTATGTGAATTTGGAAGTGTACATCAAAACTCAGTCTATGATTTTTATATTGTCATCCCCTGTCAGATGTTCTTTGGAAGCTCATGGATATTTTAAGAAGAAAATCGATAAGTCAACAAGGCACGTTAACGCAGATAAGTTTCTCAAAATTTGAAAACCAAGCACAAAAGATGCTCAGCAAGGAAACCTACCAGACAAGGTGATCCAGTAAATACCATCTTTGTCTCGTGCGTTTTCATTATTCTGCCAGATATCTTTGCACGAATAACCTGGATTCTTTTCATTACCGACTGGTTCAGGAAAGAAATCGCAGTGGCAGTCACATTTCCAATGCGTATCATGATTAGCGTTTGCGAAGCACAGCATGCTAGTGAGGGTAACACACAATACGGTCAAATATTTCATGTTAAGGACGTTCGCGCGAAATTTTTCTAACATTGATTTTTTTCTGAAAATTTTACCATTGAAAGATCATGAGTTAGCGATGTCAGAAATGTAAAAAAAATGGGAGGTCACCGACTTCGTTTTGGAAATAACATGCCCGGAAGAACACCTAAATCTGAGTAAATCATGCTTCGTTAGCGAAGAAGATCAAAGTGGCTGCAAGTCCCAAAATATTGTAATTAGAGCTTTGAAGGGAAAAGTTCTCTGCCAAATATGGTTTGGATGGACCTATTAAGCAAATTTAGTCAACTTGTGAGGTTCCTTAAAGAATAAGTTCGCATTTAGCGACCATGGTTTCACGCGCCTTGCAGCCGCAAGATGGCAGGATTCCATGTCCCGTGGGCAGAAATATTCAAATTTTTTAAACTTCCCACATTGATTTTTTTTTCAGTTTTGGATAATGTGTAGATAATTGCAAATAAAATCTGTTTCTGAAAAGAAAAGTAGGGGTCACCGGACGTCCAAGATCGTTAAATCCAATCAAAGCTATAGCAATGGCCATCTGCCCTATCATTGTTCATTTTAGTACTTAGCGCGCGCGCTCGATGTATGACGTGGCATGGCGTGGCATGTGGATTTGCGTGCGCAGTAAGGATGCGCAGAAACAATTAGCGCGAACGTCCTTAAATCAGGATCTATAAGGAAGAAGAAAAGTCGCGGTGAATGAGGGTATGTTTAACATGCATTCTGCTTTGCTGATGAAATGACAGAAACCAGTCCCTGCTTAACCAGAAAAGGTTGATTTTGACCGGAGATTTTGTTGTGAATGTAAAGCGTAAATCAGCCGGCTGTTAACTCGAAATGCCACTCGGGCCGGGAGCGAAAAAGGACGGCAGAACAATATAATTGCAAGCTTTTCTTTAACCTGGAGGGCACATGTAACTCCGTGGTCGAATTATTTAACTCAACGGGCAGAGATTTTGACTCGACGATCAAATAGTACGCCTCGTCGGGCGAAGAATACTGGGAATGATTTGTCTGTGGTACCGAAGTCGCTTTCGACATAAAGCAGGTTGGCTTCACACCTTCTCCTCTTTTCCTTCCAAGATCAGCAGGCTGCAATCGGCACTTTACTCCTAAAGAAAGCACTTTTGCCTAACACTTCACCGCTGCTGAATACACTCAGAATAAAATGATCTCATGAAGCAGGACTTGATCGATATCTTGGCACCTCCATTCGCGAATCGGCAAAATTGCTCACATAATAGAGCAGCCAAACACATCCGAGTTAAGCAGAATAATAGTTTGGTCTTGCCTTTACTATGCTGCAGAAACTCGCACCACTTTTTCATGATCAGATGAGAAGTAAAATCAAAGCTAAGATAACCATCACCTCTCGTCAGCTAAATGTGTTTGCTCTCATCTTATTAATATATTTTCTCATACCACGCAAAAAGTTAGCTCGAATATTATTTTGATAAATTGCAGGGATTTTTGGTTTTCTGATTAACACAGACCTTAAAGTTGCAGAGATGATGAGAAAGGGGTATCAATTCTTCCCCCAACTGTCCACTTAAGAAAGCGTTTGGGAGACAGAAAAACTAGCGGAATATTAACACAAAAGTCAAGAGTAAAAGGAGTCCTTTTATGACTTGCTTCTGGTTAAGCTCTGTTAAAGTGTTTCATGCGGATTTATTGTATTCTGCGAAACCAAAGGGAATGAGTTTCAGAAAGACACTCATATAATTTCTTCTACTTTGCCTAGAGCTGATAACATGGAATTTCAGGCAAATGTGAGATGCAACGTAAAGTCTAGTAACAAAGAAATCTTACCGCGCTAGAATCGTCTCCTTGAACGTCTTCTCGTGCAGTCCTCTTCCGAAATAGTCTCAAATGTTGCTTTACCCTAATTTAGGTAGGCCCAATAATGAAATTGTTGAATACGAAATTGACAGCGGTAAATTTTAAAACTTATTATTAAAGCTCAAGTTGCAGCTGCCAACACCTGCCGGTGCTTGAAAATACTGAAAACAGCGGATGCCTTTTTATATTTATCTGGGGCAGGCTTCTTCAAGTTTAATTAACGAAAAATGTTCGTCGAGCGGGAAAAACTGGAAATTCTCCCCCATGCTAGAAAGTGCAAGAAACTTAAGAAAATCCAGAATTAATTTAAAGACTAACAAGAAGTCTTGCATTCCTAATGCAAATTTTAAGGCTTATGATGTACATGAAAAATACGATCAACAATTACATATGGAAGCAAAAACTGAAAAAAATGTGTGAAAGTAGGGTCGACTAGGCTAGTCTGTCATCTGCTCTCAGGGAAATTTATATGCTTTTAGTTAAGAAATGTTTTCAGTGAAAATTGAACCAGATTAAATGGACAAAACTGATATTTTAACATTATAGTGACATTTCAAGCAAACATGTTATTAATACGTACAAATTGGTTTATATCGCTCATTCAAACGCCATCTAAAAGCTCGTTCAATTACTTACGTGATAACTACAAATGAAAAAGAATGTAATCAGAAAAATTTCAGTTAGAAAATGAATATAAATTCTAATTGAAATTAGGAATGCAGGAACAGTTATAAGTCTTAGAGTGGATTCACTGGTTCCTTTGATGCACCATGAGCCAGACAGATCTTGTATCACTGATCTTGATCCAGATCACCCCAAAGCAACGCACCCTTAGCTTGACACTTCCGGCTGGCCTGATACGTTTCTTAAAATTTCTATCATAAACAAAAATTACATGCAGTTGATCTCACTCGAGACGTTTTCTCATTAAGGAGGCCTACTTTAGAGAAATACGCATGCGCTGTTTTTATGCTCAATAAAGGCACGTCTTGGAGTCATGTAAACTGATCTTCAATAATACTTTTGTTTAAAGTGCGATGTTCAATGTTGTTTCCCTTTGGGTGCTTCCTCTCAAAGGGATTAATTGACAACCGCACGCGACACACCCACTATTTATAGACGTTACTTTATATCGTATGCTGTACTGTATTTCAGTTTCTATCACTCTCGAAGCGGTCACATTGTTTTTCTACCTCATGTAGTTTTTCTCCCACCCACACGCTCTGTTTCTGTATTTCCGTTAGCGACAGGGTAGGCGGCAGAGAGGTTTATTTCTTTTGATTTTCCATGATTTATATTTCATGTCTTCGGAAGTGGAAATAAACTTCAGTCTCTCTTGGCCAAAAACAAACTGTGTTGTTGATGTGATGTTGGCGGGGACAATTACTGAATTGGGGCGTCCTTTCCAATACTAAAATATATCAGATCAATTACGTGTCATTGTGCCTTTTGCAAATAAAATTTACTAAATTCCCTGATAGACGATGTTTTGTTATTCACAAAGTTATTTTCACCCAACTTATTGCTAAGGTTCTTATTATTCGAAGCCCAATTCCTTAAAATAATTACGTGTTTTTGATTTCAGTATTTGAAAAAATTAACCAAGTCATTTGTTAGTTGGAAAGTGGTTATTTCAAGAAACAAGTAGTGATGCATAAAACTAATGAAAGAAGTGACAACTATAAACTAGTTGACGTAAATGGTACAAAATGCTGCTGAAGGGAAGGACGATGTAAGGCACGGTGTGTCAATGCAGAGCAGGATTGTTCGCATACAAAACTCAGTCGTCGGTAGCAGTAGAAAACGGGTTATTTAACTCCCCAGTCGGATTACAGCACTCAGCAACACGTAAGCTAGCTTCATTACATTTCCGTCCATTGCTCTCTCACGGACGAAACTCGCGCTCTTATACAAGTACACCTGGAGTTTCCAGAAACTTCTGCAAAGAATTAAATAGCATTTTTGTAAGCTTGCTAAATTCGAATATTACACGAGAAAGAGAATATTCAAGGAGGCTTTAGTACAGGAATTACTGCCTTTTGGGTCGAGAATCTTAATAAACAGATAATAACAACAGGCCGTAGGTATTTGAAAGAAGTATACTCTTGCCCTGTGTGATTCCCCTGTACGATTTCCAAAATGTTGAGTAAAGTTGTGCAGATAAAAAATACAAACAGCGCCGGCAATATCTGAGAATTTTTTTAACCTCAATACATTCCAAGTAACACTTGATGAGATGGATCTGTTCTTCAAACTATGAAACAGATCACTGGTTAAAAATCAAGATTTTGCTTTCTGCTGTGGAAATTTATGCAGTTAAACATCAGCAATGGCACAAGGTTGAGCAATTTTTTCGAATGATTTTATCTGGTATCACTTCTACCCATCTGGATTTCAGTGCTTAAATACTTACGGTCAGCTAACGATAAAATTTTGAACTGACTTTGTTCTCTATCACGGCAGGCGCCCTTGACCAACTGACTTCTTCATTTCAATCTGTAATTTGCTCATAACCACAATTTTTAGCGTCTTTGAGCCTACCACTTTCCACAAACTCCTGCGTTTTGCACGAAAAGTAATTGATCTCCCCGATACTGATATTGTAATATTTTACCGATTAAATCTGATACCTCGATCGTTTGCTTCAGGCTCACTCACTGCGGCAGTAACAGTAGCCTTGATCTGTGGAAATATTCAACTCAGTAGTCTTTTTACAATAGTAATTTCTATTTGAGTAATTTAAGGCTAATGTTGGTACAGGAAAATTACGATCAACGAACACAGTTGTTAACAAAGCACTACGAAAAAGCCATGAAATCGAAGTAGGGCGCACTGGGCAAGTTTGTCATCCAAGGGAATGATCGTTCCGGTTCGGAAATGTTATTTCCTGGTTACAAGTGAGCTCCAAGACGACCAAACATCACCATGTGCATGTAATGAAACAGCTTAACATATAAGGAAAACGGATGATGTCAAATTTTAGTTATATTTTAAACAAATACGATAATTATTTCACTAACACTGGTATCGAAGTATAGAGCAAACATCGGTCATTGTTTTTAGTTATTTCATATTACGTGTCTCGGTTTTGCAGTAAGGCATCACTCCTGGTTACCTGGAATATCCTCTTTCCCTCTGACAAACTGCTTGGTCAAAAGTAAATCGGAAACTGCAGAGAAATAAGTCTTCGTCAACAAGCAATTTTGCTATTAGGTTGTTGAAATAGTTGAAATAGACGTTTAAGGAATAACAACAAATCGGCTACTGTGTAATTTAATTAGTAGTGCAATTTTCCAAAAATAAAAAGTAATAAAACCGTTTAACACGAAACTGACAACAGTTAATTGAAAAGGTGTTATTGAAGCTTAGTTTGCATCTTCTAAGACTTCCGTCCATTTACACCTTGAAAGAGCGCATGCCCAGTTGTCTTGGCTTCTTAATCTTTACATTGATAGGTGTTGATTGATGCCAGAGGCGCGCGGACATCAACAAAAAATTCTTCGGGATAAATTGCTGCCAATTGTTAGGTAAATTTTCAACTACCGTCACTGAAAATTATTGCGTAGGATTTTAAGACGAATCAAGAACAAGACATCAAAAAAATTCTGTTTGAAGGCTCAAGTCTCAATTTAATTGTGAGAAGCCGGTACTCTCCTTTTCTTTACTCCGCCACATGAATATGAA
>JAHPZR010001238.1:0-12500 GCA_019787425.1 Platygyra sinensis | reverse complement strand
AAGCTCCTTTATGTCTCAACGCAAGTACGAAATGTAATGGATTGTGGTATAACGTTCTTTAACTTCCCAATTATCATTAATACAATATTATGTACAGGTGAATATGTAAGAAAATGTAAGATAGAATTATCAATGACCTGTGTTAAAAGTAGTACGTAATGACAATCAAATGATAAAATGTACAATTAATATCAGGTTAATTCAATACGATAAGAAAGTGCTCATATCCCATAAGTTAAATTAATGTTAAACTGATGCTGCTAATTTTATTGGGCTTTACACGATCCAAAGCTTGGTCTCTTCAAGATGGACTTCCTCTTGCTTGGAGTGGTGGGTGATTTGATACTATCTAATGAATCATCTGCAAAAATAATCAAAATGTAGTTACATTTAATATCTTGCTTTGTGCATGTATAGACAAAAACAAGACTCAACCTCCATTCATCGAGGTGATAAGAGCGCGATATAAAGTTGTGCCGACAATTTCGTGGAAATTTTCCCAAAGACAATAGCCACCATTTCTCTCCTCCCACTCTGGTTTTAGTTTCCTGCTCAACAGACTAACAAAAAGGAGTGACTACCCACTGTGTACAAGAAAAGTAGTATATCAGATCCAAAAGATCTTGTTTGACCCCATTTCCAAGCACAGAGAAAAGAGCATTCTCGTCCCCAGAGGCCGCGATCCTTTTGGTCAGTTACGGGGATCGCGACCTCTGGCCCAGTCCAACGACATTCCGGTTTTGAATGGCTTTGTAAACACAATAGATTGAGACCAGAACCAATCACATTTGTCAGACTCGGCTCTGAGCATGCGCAGAGTGACGGGAAGTCCGTGAAAAGCAGACTTCCGGAGTTGGACCTGGACAGAGGTCGCGATTCCGGTAACTGACCAAAAGGATCGCGGCCTCTGGGGACGAGAATGAGAAAGAGATGAAAATATGATGCATATCAGAGTATTAATTTTTTTGATGAACTCGGAGGTGTCTGGAAATGTGGCCAGACACTGTATCGAGTTTTTGATATATCTTCCTAACCTAAACTACAACTAAGGAGAAAATGGAGATATAAAACTGTAAAAAGCAATGCTAATTAAGGTGGTTGGGAACAGTTTCCAGTACTTTCTATGCTGATTACAATTCGATAATAAAAAATGGGCGTCACCGAGCTCGTTTTTGAGTTATAAGCGCTTAAAGCTAAAATCAAGGGTGTTTTTAACAGGTCATATTGTTGTTATGGTAACCTTCTGTGCCACAAAATTGACAGCAACTTGTTCCCCGATGATTGGGCAGTTTGTTGATACCATGATTGTAGCATTCACCGATAAAGAATGGTTATAATGACCCATCAAACTGTAAGTCTTGGAAAGTACTGGAAACTGTTTTCAGCCACGTTCAGATCAGATATCCAAACACTGTCAGGGTCGTGATTTCCTTTTTATTAATGGTTTGAGAAGGTATCCGTACCAGCTGAGTAAGACTCATCATACTGACTGGGGTGTCCTTGTCCCTCCTCATCTAGTGATGGATTATGAAGATCATCTAGGTATGGTACAACACTCATACTCCGTAGCATGTCACCTTCTTCAAGTGGTGGAAATGGAACGCAGTAGCTCGTCTTGTGGTGGTTTTTGCACACCCATCTAAAAATTGAAAATGTGTATTACAAAGAGGAATTAACTGCTGGGCATAATCAGTAAACTGCCACCTCAAAGACTTCCCTTCCTTCATCTTTCCATTACATTCACTACTGCTTTTAGAGCCACAATCATAATATAATGGCCTGTTATGCTAGGGGTGGGAAGGGGGGGGGGAGGGGGTAAGGAACTTGTAATGGACTAACATCCCAAAGGGTTGCTGCTGAGCACCGGCTGCCAGAGAAATTTACTGGCAAAGAAAGAGGTGATCTGCTGATCGCAGGCTGGATTTTGGCTAGTACTGTAGGTCAATCAGTAAAGGACAGTGAATAGTTTTTAGGTTATGCGCATACAAGCGTTCAGTATCTGAACCCTATCGAACTGTCTACCTGTAAATGAAAGTTTGGAATAAATCCCTTACTACTGTATCTTAAGTACCGGTGCCATCATAACGAGTAAACTAATTGGACGAAAATCTTGTCTTAATGTACTTCCCCCACCATCTTGTAAACACAAAGCTTGGACATACACAACTGTAAGTGCCTCATTCAAGGTGGTGGGGATGAAATTTTGTTCCAGGTCTCTCACAAAAATGATGACCGGTTCAATGAAAATCTTAGTCGGGAGACAATTTTCATAGCTACCACCCTGATCCCATCCAGTGGGTGTAGCAATACAGTACTTCTTAGTTGTTTGGGAAATCAGAATACATTTCAGCAGGGAGAACAAGGTTGGTCTGAGTGCAACTCAACAACTTGTGCCATTCCATTTTCTTATCAGAGTTGATACACCTGCAGAAATAATTCATGTCTTAGGCTATACCTGTGTTTTCTTATCTGCTGTATTGTTAGTCTTTCTCCTGGATTTGCATTAAGCATACCTACGAAAACACAAAAACAATTAATTTCTTTTCAAAAGGGCACAGTAACAAATCCTGTAACCTTACATGTATTTGGTTCTTAGTGTGGGTGAGATTTTAATACCTCAACCTTGGTCATAGTCACAGCTCATTTTTTGCACATCTCAGGTTCCATTGAGCCCATCACCCCGATCTGGGTATCAGTGGAAAGATCTTTTCCTCCTTCAGAACTTAGTACAGATGATGCCAATTTTGGTCAAAGGTGATGATGTCATAAGTGGAACAAAGGCTGACGGCACAGGAGTCAATGGATTAAGTTTTGTCTTTCCCTTGAATAGAGTTTCATTTAACTCAGGTGTGATCCTTAAAATTAATAGGGTACCAATTTTAATTTGCTTCGCCCTCAAATATGGTCAGAGTTTAAGAACCTTTGTGGCACACACCCATCTGAAAATTACAGAATTACTCTACCCCTCCCCCAGGAGTTAAGTCTCAAAAAGCTTGATGTCTGATCACTCAAGCAAAAGGTTCCTGTAGGAGGTCTTGTAGTCAAAGAAACCTGTCACCTCACATCTAACCTATTTAAAACTTCACTGCCTCCTTTCTGGGTTATTACCTTTTAGAAGGTCAGCCAAAGAATCATCCACTCCTTCTGGGACTGTAAACTCTCCTCTGCCAATATTTTCAAACAATTTATAGATATTCTCTCCTTCAAAGGGATATTTTCCTGTCGTAATGTTGTACCTGGAAAATATCACGGGGGATATTGATTCGGCTAAATGTTTTATACGTACACAAACTAATAGTAATTAAAAACAAACCTGACTGAGACTCATAGCCCTACATAAAAATGCCTTGCCTGTAATCAACTTAACATAAACCATGTTAATTTAAATTATATTTAATTTATTACAATATTAGAGGAGAAAGTTGTTTACTAAAACTAAAAACTTAGCCAAAGTCAAAACCACAACACAAAACACAAAGATTAGTAATATTTCATTGACCCCACAATAATAAGTTTGTTCTCTTATGTATCAGAATTCATAAAAAATTAAAATTCATGGCATGCCAAACACCTACAGCGTGACTCCAGCAGCCCATATGTCAACTTTAAATCCAGAAAATGTTTCTAAGCCATTAGCAATCTCTGGTGGCTGGAAAGCTGGGGATCCCTGACTTGTCCTACAAGTGTCATCAACAGCAAATGGTCCTAACCGCTACAGGAACAAAAATTATTTGAGAAACATTCATTGTGTTTTCACATTAGAAATGTGAAAAATGCGGCCACAGTAAGTAAAAACCCTGGGAGGATCTCAATACAACAAGGCTTCTGATATTTTATGTGATTGCAGAGCCACAAATTTCATGTAGATCCATGAAATCCCACAAAATCCACTGGAAATTGTACCAAACACATCTGGGTACAACATGTTTGCAACTTATCTCGGCTGCTAGGGCTGTTTATTTGCCAGTAAACTTGCAAATTTATCGTGAAAATTCATCACTGCCACAAGTAAACATCCCAACAGTACCTTGTGTTTTTAGATTAACATTGCAAAAAACTGAGCACTCACTGCGATTACGATTCTTAAAAGCCTTCAATGCAAGTTCTTGAAAAGATTTTTGGTCCAAGAGCGACAGCAGTCATTTTGAAAGTTCTCCATCCTTTCAAATATCCTGGACTTAGAGTGATATCTTTCTGTTCACCATGTTTACTTGCCAAGATGGCAAAGATGGTGAGCTTAGTAACCAAGCTCTAGTGGGGTGAATGTAATGTCATATGACGAGCTTTTCAACCAATCATAATGCCTAATTCTTAAGGTCACCTCTGGAAATTATACTAATGTCAATAATATAGTTGTTTTAGTATACATCTTCACGTTGTTCAAAACTTTTCATTTACAGGTAGACAGTTCGATAGGGTTCAGATACTGAACGCTTGTATGCGCATAACCTAAAAACTATTCACTGTCCTTTACTGATTGACCTACAGTACTAGCCAAAATCCAGCCTGCGATCAGCAGATCACCTCTTTCTTTGCCAGTAAATTTCTCTGGCAGCCGGTGCTCAGCAGCAACCCTTTGGGATGTTAGTCCATTACAAGTTCCTTACCCCCTCCCCCCCCCCTTCCCACCCCTAGCATAACAGGCCATTATATTATGATTGTGGCTCTAAAAAGCAGTAGTGAATGTAATGGAAAGATGAAGGAAGGGAAGTCTTTGAGGTGGCAGTTTACTGATTATGCCCAGCAGTTAATTCCTCTTTGTAATACACATTTTCAATTTTAGATGGGTGTGCAAAAACCACCACAAGACGAGCTACTGCGTTCCATTTCCACCACTTGAAGAAGGTGACATGCTACGGAGTATGAGTGTTGTACCATACCTAGATGATCTTCATAATCCATCACTAGATGAGGAGGGACAAGGACACCCCAGTCAGTATGATGAGTCTTACTCAGCTGGTACGGATACCTTCTCAAACCATTAATAAAAAGGAAATCACGACCCTGACAGTGTTTGGATATCTGATCTGAACGTGGCTGAAAACAGTTTCCAGTACTTTCCAAGACTTACAGTTTGATGGGTCATTATAACCATTCTTTATCGGTGAATGCTACAATCATGGTATCAACAAACTGCCCAATCATCGGGGAACAAGTTGCTGTCAATTTTGTGGCACAGAAGGTTACCATAACAACAATATGACCTGTTAAAAACACCCTTGATTTTAGCTTTAAGCGCTTATAACTCAAAACGAGCTCGGTGACGCCCATTTTTTATTATCGAATTGTAATCAGCATAGAAAGTACTGGAAACTGTTCCCAACCACCTTAATTAGCATTGCTTTTTACAGTTTTATATCTCCATTTTCTCCTTAGTTGTAGTTTAGGTTAGGAAGATATATCAAAAACTCGATACAGTGTCTGGCCACATTTCCAGACACCTCCGAGTTCATCAAAAAAAATTAATACTCTGATATGCATCATATTTTCATCTCTTTCTCATTCTCGTCCCCAGAGGCCGCGATCCTTTTGGTCAGTTACCGGAATCGCGACCTCTGTCCAGGTCCAACTCCGGAAGTCTGCTTTTCACGGACTTCCCGTCACTCTGCGCATGCTCAGAGCCGAGTCTGACAAATGTGATTGGTTCTGGTCTCAATCTATTGTGTTTACAAAGCCATTCAAAACCGGAATGTCGTTGGACTGGGCCAGAGGTCGCGATCCCCGTAACTGACCAAAAGGATCGCGGCCTCTGGGGACGAGAATGCTCTTTTCTCTGTGCTTGGAAATGGGGTCAAACAAGATCTTTTGGATCTGATATACTACTTTTCTTGTACACAGTGGGTAGTCACTCCTTTTTGTTAGTCTGTTGAGCAGGAAACTAAAACCAGAGTGGGAGGAGAGAAATGGTGGCTATTGTCTTTGGGAAAATTTCCACGAAATTGTCGGCACAACTTTATATCGCGCTCTTATCACCTCGATGAATGGAGGTTGAGTCTTGTTTTTGTCTATACATGCACAAAGCAAGATATTAAATGTAACTACATTTTGATTATTTTTGCAGATGATTCATTAGATAGTATCAAATCACCCACCACTCCAAGCAAGAGGAAGTCCATCTTGAAGAGACCAAGCTTTGGATCGTGTAAAGCCCAATAAAATTAGCAGCATCAGTTTAACATTAATTTAACTTATGGGATATGAGCACTTTCTTATCGTATTGAATTAACCTGATATTAATTGTACATTTTATCATTTGATTGTCATTACGTACTACTTTTAACACAGGTCATTGATAATTCTATCTTACATTTTCTTACATATTCACCTGTACATAATATTGTATTAATGATAATTGGGAAGTTAAAGAACGTTATACCACAATCCATTACATTTCGTACTTGCGTTGAGACATAAAGGAGCTTTATGATACCACTGTTATATTGAATCTTTTTATTTTTTGATATTCCAAATTGGCCTTCATACTAAAGCAATCCTTAAAACGATACTTGTTAGGTAGGAAAACAGTAAAGAGGTAGCGAGGGTACAGGGATGGTTATTGGATTTGGGAAGATTGATTAAAACAGATTGCATTTACAATTTCGAAATTACTCTACGCAAAGCGTAAAGAAGCCCCTTAAAAGATCGTTTCTCTACTTTTGTCCTGTACCAGGATATGTTTTTTCCAAAGTGATTTCTAATTTCAAGAGAGGAGAGAGGTTTTGGGAACAAATTCATTTATGACTAAGAATTTTGTCTAAAATTACTTATAAACGATGTAATTTCTACGTTGATTTCATGACAATAAAGAAGCATTCATTTTGTTTCGCTTAATTTTGCATTTGACACGCTCTGGGACTAGCATTGTTTAAACAAATCTTAATTTACAAATATCCCGTGTGCTAGGTTACCCTGACAGGTCGTTAACCCTCCCCCGGGCTACCTTCTTATTGTTTCCAAGACCCTTTGAGTGTAATCGCGCTTTTTTTTTTGGTGGGGGGGGGGGGGGAGAAGGAAAGGGGGAAGGGGGGGGGGGGGGGCATGGGATGGGGGTACCCCGACAAGCCAAAATTGTCCCCCGGGTTTGTAGGTGTTACCCTGACGCCTTAGCCCTGTGGAAAGGTATGGCTTGATACTGGTGTGTGCGCCCGGCGGGGCGGGCGTGGGGCCCGGCCCCGGAAACCCGGACGGCCGGGGGGGCTGATATTGTTTGGCCTCCTACGGGTCAAGGGTTGAATGGCCCGCCAGGCCCTCAGACACTGCTGTTGGGGGGGTTGGTTTCCCGGTTGCAACCCCCTCGCTCCTGCAACGTGGCCGTCAACTGGCTCAAAAACGCGTGCTCCTCCTTTCCAGCTTTTTGAACTGAGATTTCAAGCCGAATTCCTGCAGAGTGTTTAGTCCGTTAGCTCCAGAAGAATTGATGGAAAGGTAATTTCCTTCAATCAAAATTAAAATACAATTCTGGAAGAACTGCAGTTTTATTAGTGGTTTTGGTCGAAGGTAACGAGACAGGCGGAATGTGGTGCGGTGTTGTGTAAGTTATGTTTTTTTCACGACCCGGGTGTGCAGCTGAACTGGTAGAAAGAAGTGTAGGTGTGCCGAGGGGGAGAAAAGGGGGGTGTCTCACACAAAGGGGGCAGAGAAGAAAAAGAATGCTAGGGAAACATGTGATTCATTTACCCATACGGACTTTGTGATGCGACAACAATTTCATGTTGGCGACGATGAGCTATGAGAAATAATATTATTTGCCTTCTCGTTCGTCCACGTGCAACTCACAAAATACTCAAAGGTTCTTTTTCTGACCCAGTACATAGAACTTGACAAGTTACCTTTTATCTAGTGATGAGGAAAGGGTGGATAATAGACTCACATCTGTGAATGACTCTAATGCTTCGCTACAGACTCCATTTGAGTTTACACGATTTCGAACATTCCATGTTTAATCCGTACCCAATGTCACCCTGGGGGGGGGGGGGGGAAAGCAGAACATTGATTGAGCATAGCGACTTGAAAGCTATCGCACTCGGGTAAGCGTTGTTAGTAAATAGTGTATTTGAAATTAAGCTTATTTTTTTTTGTATAAAGATACATTTCAATGAATTAATATTTGCTATTTTATGTTTTGTGGATGTATTATGTCTTTGTATCGTAGGGAATCGTGTCTTCTCGTACAGCAGCAGGTGCTAAACACGAACTTGAAACTGTGGTCAATTGCGTGCTTTTAGTGTACCAGCAACAAAGCCTTCTGTACGCGGGGTCGGGTTAAACAACTTTCAACCAAACAGCTGTTTCACAGGACAAAGCCAAAATTGTTCCGCTCCCGGGAATCTGAGATTTTTCTCCCGGAATCGGGACACTTGGATTGAAATTTTTTCCGGAAACACGAGCGATAATTCGGGACATTGCAAGAAAAAACGGACGATCGAAGGAAATTTATCCTAATGTTTTTATTTAGGTGGTAAAACCTCGGTACAGTATCAATAGGTACATAGTGTAGTCTTCTATGCAATGCGAAAACATCCTCTAAATGTGAATACCTGTACTAATCCATCCGTATTCCTTAGACGACGCGGGAAACTTTTTTTTTCTGATGTGTGAATTCTGTCGGAATGAACAAGTTATCTGTGACCTTCACATATAGCGAAAATAGGGGTTAAGATGCCGAGGTAACATGGTGTCGAAAGAGATGTGTCGTATGGTGTCCTAGCCAGCAGAAAACAGACAAGCTATCAGGGCCTGGCTGTCTCCTCCTGTGTTCTACGTATGTCCAAAGTGTGCAGGCTCTACATATTTGCAAACTGTCTCCTGCGTTGGGTGGCTCAGTGGTAGATATACTCGTGCAACCAATCTCCCAATTTATCATCTTGTGTCTGTCTATTAGCGGGGTAGTCCGGCTCGGAATATCTAACTTTCTCTCTCTGATAATAACACCAATATGTCGTTTGAGCGGGAATGTTCATTACTCTCCACTGCAGCACGCGCGTTCGTGTCGTACTTCGTGTCTCACTCGTGCTATCTTCCTAGGATAATGTACATACAAACACAACGAGAGTCATGGAATAGAGGAAAAAACGGTAAAAGTCGTGTGCAATGGGGGAGGGTGTGGAGGGGAGGAAGTGTGTCACACAGCACGTGGTAAGGGGGGGGGTTGTCTCTGGTGCCGCAGTGGGGTGTGAAGGAGGACGCAGGGGGTGCCACATCACAGCGGTAAAGCGGGGTGTGCAGAGGACCACAATAGGGAGGGTGGGTTGGAGTGGCTCACACACAGAGTGAAGGCTGGGCACTCACCGGAAAAAAGTGTCGACAGCGATCAATGACACACGATCGAGGGCAAGCCATGTTACCGCGAAAGAAAACGAACACCGGCGAAGGGGAAGGCGGGAGCACGGGAAGGGGGGCGCGGCTAGGCGGAAACGAGGCGGGAAAAAAGCGGCGACGCAGACGGAGAAGGGACGGAAAGGAGGACGGGTGTCTGGGCCCTCGGCGAAAAACACGGCCCGACCCGATGTCAACACTAAGACGGGAAACGCGTCACTCGACGAGAAACCCGTCCTAAGACGTGTACTACTCGGCTCGAGGGGGAAGAAATTTTCGGTTCAAAATATTATTAATATTTTTTTAAATTTCGGGTGCGGGCGCTTTTTTCCGGTTTTATCGCGTGGCGTCGGACCATTCTAAACAAGCTAGTGGCAACAGCGCCGCTTTTATGGTTTACCACAAAAAACCAATCAGGAACGCAGCACCCTAACCGGGCGACAACACTACACCACTCGGATACGTTTGTACTTATCAATTGGCCCGATGGCGTACGAAAATGAGAAGAAATTCGTAATCTCTAGTCAATAAGGACAAGAAGAAAGAAAGGCGAGTGGGCCGGCTATACCTTTTGCGAAAAGAAAGCCTTTTATATAATTAATTGCAGAAAAGTCCTTGACAGCAATTATAGCCCTTCCCAATGCGTGCCACTATCTTGTCATGATTATACTCTGGCATCATCTGAAGAACTTTGGATGCTTATTCTACACGCGGTGCGATGTTACAGTGTTGTGATAGGTGTATGGTAACAGGTGGAAACGGGTGTGGAGATGTTTCGGGAGCTTGCACAAGTTCGTATTTAAACAATACACGACTGACCACTCTCACTATGCGAAAGGTGTAAAGCACTGAATATTTCGTCTGACCAGTGTAAAGCTATAACTAGGCCGGTGCAAACAAATCCATAGCAAGGTCTTGTGCTGAAGTCTTGCCGTTTGCATCCTGATGCTTACTACTATCAACAACCGGAAAGATGCTCTCAGCTGCTTCTCCCGTTTTAGAAGCTCGTCTTTCCGATTGACATAAAACACAGTGAGAAAAAGGTGGTGGTGGTGGTTGGTCATCGCGTACCAAAGACGGGCGTGGAGTATACCTAGAGTGACGGGCACACAGTGGTCTGACAGAGCCGGAGTGTGGATCCCATAGAGAAGTCGATCTCACGTCTTGGTAGCGGCATACCAAAGAAGGTCAGAGCGCTTCTCTTCGTTTCTCTACGAGCAACGGAACACTTGGGGTCAGGGCTTTCTTTTAACACTGGTACAAGGGACGTTAGCCAACTACAATACCTGTATATAGGGAAATTAAACTATGCATGCTATGCACCAACAAACCCTTCTACGGTCATTTTAAAAGATCTTTTTGTCTACTTGTTAATTCAATCGGTCAATGTTTTTCCTGTATTCAGACGGCTATTCAATGGTTAAAAGAATTGCTGAAACTGCAAAACGCGTAGTGTGTGTGTGTATTACGGTTACAAAATTAATAGTAATAAACTGGCACAATCTCCAGAATATATGATGCCGGGAATCCTAAAAAATTTCGCGGGGGAATGTATCGCAAAATTCGGGAGGATGACCCCAAAATGTTCCGGGACGACTTTAATTAAGACCTACAGTATTGCTCAAACAGCGTTTGTTAGAGTTGTCCACCGCCAGCCCATTTTTCTGTAACGTTTTTATTGGGAAATATTTGATCATCCTCGTTTTATCTATAAAACTTAAAAAGAGCGCCCCACGCCCCTTTTTGCGTGGTCTGTTTCTCCTCTTGAGCGAATATGAGTAACTTGTACTGTTTTGGAGTACAATTCTGTGCAATTCAACTGCTGGATAGAGTTTCTGGTCATTCTGGCACTACTCTCTGTTCACGCATTGCTTGGGATAGAGGGACCCTCTCATCCCTAGCGTTCGTGACCAGGGGGGGGGACAAGGGACAGCTAGAACTGGACTAAGAGTACTGATTTTGTCATGTTTTAAATAAATGTTGACCACTGATAAACGGACTTCTTAACCCAGGGATATCCTCGAAGGACCTAGACTATCGCATATGAAACGGAATACAAAGTTGCTCAGTGGGTGTGGCCGTAGGGGGCCGAGCAACGCTGAAACCTGCACGGAGGGCAATGTGAAAGACGATAATCATGCGGTCCTAGACGAACTATCTCTCTGATGCGTGTCGTTCAAGACGAATTTCGGAGGATAGTTTTCGTCTACTGAGACGTTAATAAATTACGTTCTTGGTGGGTCCGTGGCTTTATACGCAGGAGAGACGCATAACAGAACGAGACTACAATGTTTTGCTCAAGCTCTGCCCAGAACGAACAAATGCGTCTTAGGTATAAAAACGGCGAGGGACGAATATCCTTCTGGAGCGGATAATGCCGTTCGTCTATTATAAAAACGGCGCCATGCATCATCAAATTTTTCTCTGTCTCATAATACTCGCTGGCAACATTTGGAGAAAAATTAATTAAATATACGATCAATTTGGACGCACGCTGTCCACACGCTCAGTAAAAACAGAAACGGAGCGCGCCCAGTAGAAAAACGGTCCTATTGCGTAGGTCAATCTGAAAAAACGCAACAGTGGCTTGTTTTTAAAGAGCGTGGGACGTCGACGTCATGTCGTACCTCGGAACGTTAACGCTGTCTCCCAAGACACTTAAACGTATAGTGTACAAACGGAAAAATAGGCAGACCCTGAGTTAACATCTGTATGCTTTAAAAACGTGTCCTTCTTCTTTTCTTTTAATTTCACGAATTGGGGCTATACGGGAAAACAAGAACCTTAGCAATAAGTTGGTTCCAAACGAATTTTGTGAATTAACAACAAAATCGTCTATCAACGAATTTAGTAAGTTTTATTTCCAAAAAGTAGAAGGACTTGAAACTGATCTGATATATTTTTGTGCCCTGAGGGGCACCCTAATTTTTTAATTATTAAACATCGAATAATTTAAAAAATTTATTGAAGCTGTATGTTTACATGTTACCGAGACGTACCTGCACGTATTAAGTATAAAAAAACAGTACATGCTTAGTTCTGTCTAGGGTAGGCCTCTTGAATGAGAAAACTTCTCCAGCGAGATCAACTCCATGCAATGTTTGTTCATGGGAAAATTTTAAGAAACGTTTCAGGGCAGCCGGAAGAGTTTCAAGGTAAGAATAATAACTTCCTGCATTCCTTGT
>JAHPZR010001237.1:0-32500 GCA_019787425.1 Platygyra sinensis | reverse complement strand
AAGCATTTGGAAACCTCACCCCAGCGCCCCGGGGTTATAAATATTGCATGTGAAGGCTAGCTTTCTTTTACCACAGGTAGGTGGGGTACCTCACCTACTCGGGGTCCCCCACACAGAATGAAATGAGCAGTGACTGTAAATAACAGCTTGACAGAGAACGAGCTCTTATTAAAGAAAAATTATCACCGAGTAAAACAAACAATCTGGAAGCATTTGGAAACCTCACCCCAGCGCCCCGGGGTTATAAATATTGCATGTGAAGGCTAGCTTTCTTTTACCACAGGTAGGTGGGGTACCTCACCTACTCGGGGTCCCCCACTTCCATGTGAACAGGCCCTAACTGGGTTTATTAACTGTAAGGGTGTCGTCACTTCAATGCTGAAAAAAATGGCATGATTTGATCACTGATCCTGAGGGGGAGAGGTGAAGCCATCTAATTCAAAGGATATAAAACTCTTTTATAACATAGCTAGCAGAGCCACGCAATCAAATTCAGTATACGTAAGCGTGCGAGAGCGTGCTCCAAATCTCGACAGTGCACGCTGATGGCGTTGGCAAATTGCTTTGACAGAATTTTTTTTCGCGCGAGCGGCCATTGTCAGCGCGGGGAAAATTTTTTTATTTCGCTACAATAATGGAAGAGAGACTCGGCCCACTAGTCCCAAAACAAACACAATTTTTTGGCCTTTTCTCACGGGCAGAAAAAGAGAAAAACAACGGAAAAGGATACTCGCATCAGCGCCGTCGATTCGCTTCACTGTCCGAGGGTAAAATGCAACAACTTTTGACAGAAAGACACTCTGGTTGAACCAAACAAATTACAAACTGCTGGTCTGTTTCGACCTTAAAGGTAAGCTTAAGTTTTTCCGTTTTAAAACTGTTAAATACAAAACTGGAGCTTTCAACAGAAAAATTGAAATAGAACCAATTGCTATTTTTATTTCGCTTACCGCGAACAATCGCTTCTGATATTGTTGTCCTTTTTTTGCGTCGGATTTTCAGGATTTTATGCACAGTTCCACCGGCTATGTTATAAAACAATTGGTTCATGCTTTTAGTTGTGCACTATCGAGTTATGGAGCATTTGGGAAGTTTGAAGAGCACTCAAGAAATTAGAGTTGCCCTCGGCTATCGCCTCGGGCAACTCTTACGCTTCTTTCGTGCTCTGCAAACTTCCCGCGTGCTCCATAACTCGATAGTGCACGCTATAGCATGAACCAATTGTTAATTTGAGGAGTCGTTGTTATGTTTTAGTTATAGCTGATTCAGGTATTCATTAAAAACTCTTTTTTACGCATTTTAACACTGCTCCACCAGCTACAGACCCAAGCACACCTGAGACTCGTACGCCCAAATCTTCTAACGTAGATCTAGATGATCAGCTGCAGACAGGTAGGAATGCCTTAATTCCTGTTTTAAATGACTGCCACAATAAGCTTTCAACTGAGTCTTTTAATTTGCGCCCAAAACCGAAAGTTGCCATTTAAAATTAGGCATTCTTTAGCGTCAAACACATCATAACTTTATTCTTTGTAATTTCTGCTTTGTCCGACACGTATTCGTTATGTTAACGATAATGTGTTAAGCCGTAGGAATTGGGGCTGCATGGGTACCATCTGGATCATTGCATAGACTTCTGTCGCGCTTTATTTTTGGTCGATTGGCTTTCTCGCTAGCTAGTGGATTATTTACTGGCTGCATCTCGTTATATCACAACTACTTTTCTTGTTAATTACTGTCTAGCCTTCCACTGCATGTTGATTTGTTATCTTCTTTGATTCCTTGCTCCGCTTCCTTGCTTGCTCGTTTGCTTTCTTTTTCTTTCGCCTTCTAAGTAATTTTTTTTCCCACAAACCTAGATCGCTTACTGAAGAAAAAGATTAAGCTTGCTGAAAGCGAGACTTACAGTGAAATCGCTTTCCTTGAGGAATATCTCATTTCACTTTAATTAATTTTCAGGAACGGAACAGAGCCCAACTTTCAGTCAAGTTTCTTCCACTTATTCAGGTATGTGCAAGTGGTCACAAAATGTCGGTCAGCAGTTGCTTGCACAAATTATTCTAGGGTCTGTTGGATTATGCCGGCATAATTTTGTGCATAATGTTATATCTGGAGCATTGAGGCATAATGCTGGCATAATACTAATATTCTTGCAGCATAATGCTGTCGTTTCTGAAAATTGTGAGAATTGCGTACAAATTTTACCAGCAACTAGCGCTCTAGAATGTACAAAGTTTAACAAAGTGGGAATATTTTTTAAACTTAATACCTTAGACTCGTACCCAGTGCACTGTGGCATAATCGAAGGCTTGTTTACCTTTTTATGCCAGGCTTCCAAGCTTGTATATAGTTCGTGGATTTGCATTATTGGCACTTGCTCATGAAATGTTTAACTGAATAATTATTGTCTCACATCTCTTTCAAAATTACTAGAAATGTTTATTAATAGGTACGAGCCTATGGGGGGGGGGGGGGGGGGTGGAAGTGTCATTTTAGTCCGGTATAACTCCAGCCGAGCATAATTTTGAGCATAATACCCTGGTTTCATGGGTGACGCCCGAAAGCATAATACTCAATTTTTCGAGCATAATCCGGCAGACCCTAAGCTATTCAGTTACAATACATTAGTTCTAAGCTTTCCACGCTTTCTTTTTCTTTCGCCTTCTAAGTGATTTTTTTGTCACAGACCCGGAGCGCTTACAAAAAATCAGATTAAGCTTGCTGAAAGCGAGACTTACTGTACGTACGTACAGTGAAATCGCTTTCCTTAACTTCACAAGGAATATCTCCTTTCAATTTAATTTTCAGGAAGGGGACAAAGGACAATTGTCAGTCAGTCAAACTCAGATTTGGTTTCTGCCACTTATTCAGGTATGTGCACGTGGTCACAAATTGAACGTCAGCAGTTGTTTGCACAAACTCTTCAGCTGAAATACATTAGTTCTAAGCTTGAGTTAAAAACAATAAATTCCTTTTATACTTAAAGATGTTCGCAACCTAATCGACTAAATCTATCAAGTTACCAAAGTAAGACTGAAATGGTACAGAATAACAGAAAACGCCCTCTCCCCCCCCGCCAAAAAAAAAAAAATGTATTGTCTTAGACTTTCCTCAAACCCCAATATCCACTGAATAGGCCATTTTACAGTTGTGTGCCAAGTTACCTGGCCGATTAATGCAAGCGAGGCTGTAGACGACCTTGCTTTTATACAAGCCTCTCTGCTTTTCTCATTTAAATGGAAACTACTTTAAAACAATTAGACTACGAGCCCGAGTTTTCTACGAGCAGATAGTCAAAGAGGCGCAGCCGAGTTGACTATCACTCGTAGAAAACGAGGGCGAGTAGTCTAATTGTTTTAGTATAAATTTACCGTAGTCTCATTGCATAAAAAGAAAAATAAGTGTCAAGTAACGCGTAGAAAAGAACTGTTTCATTGTGTTACATCAGGTTCAAACGTGATGCGCGAGGTGCACTGATGCGTAACAGTTTTCCATCAGCAGATAGACAACGGTAATATATCCAATCAAATTCACGGATTCACAACAGACCACGGTAAATTTGTACTAATTAGCATTAGAACAAATTGATCTGGCATTGGGCTCGTCTTTATCCCTCTCAGCCATTCAAAGGCCAGGTCACTGATAAGGAAACTGTAAAAACGAGGATTGTGCGATAAAGAACTTTCTTTGACTGATTCAGGGAGTACATTTGCTGAAACAATTAAATCTATTGCCACAATTATTAAACCTGTTTTCACGTCTCCCTTTGCTCCACAGAAAGTCACAGAGAATGGTTCTTGCCGATCATGATTTTCTTTGCCGGCGTATGTGGCACCTTCTTGATCATGTTATTTGTTTCGTTTGTTGTCAAGAAAAAATGCAAATCCTCAAATGACATGCGAAAAGGTAAGTTGTTGACTCGTCTAATCATATGCTTGTGGTTTGTATGGTAGGCAGGTAGCAAGCTTTAATTTATTGGGACTAATTTAGAAATGATCATCAGGCTTACGCGATGTTAACCAAAAGCTTTTAAGCTTCATTACGATAGCTAATAAATTTCAAACAAGTTTGTTAGTTATGTAACCCTTAATAAAGTTGTAATAAACTATCTTTAAGCAGTACCAAGTTCTTACCAATATTTTCCTAAACAGTCATAATTTACTGCAATCTTCTCTATAACCGCCATCTTAACCCTTTACTGCACAAGCGGTGTCCCTTTGACGAGTAAAATCGTCTGGTGTTAGACAGAGTAAAATGTATGAGTGGGTCACGGGTAGGAAAGGGTTAAGGCCACTAAATGCTCTTGAAGCCTTTTCATCTTCTTATTCACTTGTCCCGGCACGCAACCTGCACACCAGATCTGAAGAAATGAGCCTTGGTTTTACTTGTTATTCTCGTTTTGTTTCTATCCTTGGTAGCTGGCCTCCTTGATGAGGATCTCATAAACCGACTGTTTATCAGTTACAGCTCAAAGGACTTTGGTTGGGTCACTGAAAATCTCATCTCAATTCTTGAGAAGCACTCGATTGACTACAGCATCCACAGCCGGGACTTTGAAATTGGAAGACCCATCGTCCAGAACATGGCCGACAGTGTGTACGGCAGCCGTCAAGTGTTGATTGTTTTGTCTGAGAATTACCTCGCCAGCAACTTTTGTCGAGAGGAGTTGCACATGGCTGTGCAGAGGGGATTGGATGGGGGAGATTCGTCACTAATTTTCGTGATGATCAAGACCTTGAAGAAAAATAAATTACCTGCCGCTTTGAGAAAGAAACGTCTGCTAGACTTCGACAAACACAAGAAGAAACAAGATTGGGAAGAGAAAATATTACGAGAGATATTACAAAGCAAATTGACTACTAGTGTTTAGAAGTTAGCTGAATCATCACTCAAGATGCGAGTACTATAGAACGTATGCACTTGAAGTCATGGCAGCCATATTGGTATTCGAAAACAATGAAACAGCGACCATGCATGCAATCCTGTGAGAGTTCAACTCTTTTCTTATGTTAACACATTCTTTTGTTCCGATAAATGTGCTTGGCTTCTGGACACAATCGTTCTATTCGCACCAGTCTCTTACTAAGCGAGGGTAACAAAGAGGTCTGCATCTAATTTCAACCCAGTTCGCCTAAGAATTCTTCGCTTCGTAATCTCACATGTTGTACCCCCTGCCGGATGATCAAGTTCTCGTCTATGCTGCTTGCACAGTTTCAGTTTCTAATTCCTTCAACTGAGCTAAGCGCGTACAGCGGGTCCAGTTGAAGGAAACCCAGATTCAGCGCCTTTACTGGTACAACAGAACTTTTCGTTGTGGTTTGTTGTTTAGCCGTTTACCAACTTGTTTTGCGCTGGTATTGTCCCTTTTTCCGTTGCCTGGCTTTTTCCTTCCCCTAGAACCTTTAAGTATTTTCACGCTTTTACTGTGAATTTGCAGAACTGTTTATTATTTTATAAGGGCTTTGCCTTACCAACGCCGGGTTTGTGCAGTATCTTTCTCGCGACTCCCTTTTGTTATATTCTTTTTTTGTACGCGTGCTTTGTCTCACGAACATCAGCTTTGTGCATTGCTATTCCCTCGGGGGTTCCCTTTGGTTTTAACGCGCTTCGTTTAGGCTACGTTATAGTCCGTAATGTTCTAGAAGTGCGTGCCTCAAAAACATTTAGTTTTTGCACTGCTGACTCCCTGGGCTCCCTTTAGTTGCACGCTTTATTATGTTTTACACTATTCAGTGGTGTTTTTGTCGAGGTTGTTTCGCCTCTCAAATACAGGGCTTATGCAGTACTATTCCTTTGGCTCGGTATAATTGTTACACGCTTGTTTTCTTGGTTTGCCGTATTCTGAGGTGGCCGAACTAGGGGAGGGGATCTAGGGCGGATCTAGGGGAGGGGCCAGGGGGCAACGGGTCGGCCCTTTTTTGATATAAAAAAGAAGAAATCAAAGAAGAAAGAAAAGCTGACAGAGCAATCAAAAAAACAACTCCACCCCATACGCCCCTCCAGCCTTAGCTCAAGGTCTGGATCCACCACTGATTCAGGAATATTTTCACCTTGTTTTGGTTTTAGTTCGTACAACTATGTATGTTGTTGTGACTTGTGCAATTACCTTGGACTTATGTTATTATGTAGGTGCTGTTATATCAATTCCCTTCTTCCCATGGTGGCCTGAAAGGATGTGTAATGCCTTAGTCAGATTGCTGGCGCTCAGCCTGCCATCCCTTGGGTGGGTTTCTTCTGCACTTTTTGTGTCTTCATCCGTAGTATTTTATTCTGCTTTACCACCCAATGGCTGGCAGCTTTTGGATATTTTATTCACACCCTCTTCCCTTACAACTGCATAGCCCTTCGTCTGAAGTTTTGGGTGGCTAGGGTTTGCTAGGTTAATGTTTGGGTTTCCCGTTTGAGCATTCTCAAGTGCTTCGGGTCTTAACTAAACATTCAACCAACCAACCAAGCAAGAATAACTTAGAGCTTTACATCTTACTTCAGCTCAGTGCGAGTAAGAATCCTCTGGCTGTTGGCAGCCGCAACATGTTGTCTCTCTTTCTCGTTTGCCTCTCCACTCTACCGCGCATCTCTTTTCCATTCCCTCCCTTTCCCTATCTTTTTACACTTCTTCTCTCAAGCGCCGTCAGATTTCTCTGTCTCTTATTCAACGAGCGTCAAAGGGACTGTCGCAAATAGTATGCTTTTGAGATTTAATCTAGACCGATTCCTCTTTAAAAGCTCACATTATTTTCAGCGACTTCCCCAATGCCGCACATGAATTTTCCAGGCTGTATAATTTGTATTTTCCCCAGCTGACCTCAATTCAATTTTCCCACTTTATTTATTTCCACTCTAAATATAAAAAAGTACAGTCAGTCTCTCAGTCAGTTGGTCGATATATAGTTAAAGTTATAGTTAAATTAGCCTGTGCCTGATTTTCGCTGATGAACTTTTTAGGCTGCATAATTTATTTTTTATTATTATTAGATTAATGAACTTGTTACACCGATTACTCTTGGTTACAGTAATGTTAAAGTGATAGAAAGAAGTCTGGCGTCATTACAGTCAGGCAGCTAGATTGATACTAGCAACGGCTGGAAAACTCTGCATCATTGCTAAACATACCGAGTAACCGGCTCAAGAATGATACTGACATTTTTAGTCCCCGATTTTCTTTTATAAAATAGAATAATATAGATCACTGGACGACTAAATCATTATCTCACAGCTCCAAAAAATCTACAAGAAAAATCTACAGTGTTTTAGAGACTTGATAAAGCTGGAAAAGCTACATCTGGAAAATTATTCGTCAATCATTAAAAGCGGAGCTTAAATAAGCAAACATTAACGGTTCAAATGATATCATCAAGGTTGGGGTGAAGTGCTAGTCTTTTATTAAAACATTTGTATAAACATTTATAAATGTAGCAACAAGAACTGCTAATCAAAAGTTAAACCAACGTTCAAATTAAATTATTCCAGTTTTGCGTTATTTTTAATAACGATAAAGTTTTAAGAGGCAGTAACATCGTCTTAATTTAGCTCGGGTTAGTTTAGTCTGGTTGAGTTTTGCTTAGTTTAGTTTAGTTTAATTTAGTTTTGTTTAGTCAATCTCGTTCCCAGGACCTTTTCCCTGGCTTAGGGGAGAGGCGGCCCTGATAGGGAGGTTGTAGTGTAGTGAAAAATTGAAAAATGATGCTTAACACTATAATAACAGTAAAAAGTTAATGAAAAACTCTTAAAAGTGTCAATGAACATTAAAAAATGTACAAACGTTTCGGGCAGAGCCCTTCATCTGTGTAAAAAAAGCCCATTGTTGTAGTTTTAGTTTACCTTACTTTAGCTGAGTTGAGTACAGTTTAGCCAAAAAACGCGAATGTAAATCATATTTATAGTGGTCATGCGCTTAGCTATACTAAGAATAGCTAGTTTACAAGCAAAGGAAACAAATATTCCTCAAAACGTAACATAGTTAGTTAGTTGAGCTCATTAATTTTCGATGAAAGTGCGTGTTCAATAGTCCAACCATAGCAGTTACTGACATAACCGTTAGCTCAATTACAAAGCAATAAATGCTATTTAAATGCCTTTCTGTTGTATTCTCTGTGTTTTCGACTTTAAATTAATTGAAAACCTCATGATCTCTGTACTTTTACCGGGATATTGGTCAGACGAGGCAACAGTAGAACAACAGAAAATTTCAGATGTGGCTAGTTGTGATTACAGAGTCAAGTGGAATCCCAGCAGGTCTTATGCACGTTACATCCTCAAAATTCACCTCCAGCCTCGTTTGCGTGCAAGTTTTGTAAGCTACCTGTGCGTCGGGAATATTTTTGCTCTGCTGTTTTGGGAATTTGTTCAAGATAAAATTTACAATGGCTGCGTCGGCTTGTTAAAGCAATTAGCTAGCCTGATGCCATCACAAGAGCTACTCTCTCTTAGATACCCCTAAGTAGTCGGCACTGATTCTTTGGAATGGAAAGGTCTTTGTCGTGGTACGCACCGAAAGCAAGCCATTTTGAGTCTTAGGAGAAGACACACCTGTGAGAAAACGCGGGTTAAAAACTATACTTCCATTTTATAATCCTGTAACAGTTTTTTGTTTTTAAGAAATAAAATACTAGAACTTAATGGGGATTCTAGTGTAATGAAAATACTGTAATCTGATTGGGTGAGACATGATATACCGTATCAGCCATTTTAGTTCACCACTAAATTTTCTTTGGCTTAAATGGTCACTTCGCAACTTTCATCAGAGGAGAGTCACTATTAGACCTTGTAGTTCATCAGTAAACTTTGCTTTGTCGTCATTGACCAAAACTGATCACGTGGAACGATCTCGCACGAGCATTATCAGGCGATGGTACGTCGACGGGTGACTCTCTTTTGAACTGGCGCTTATCAGCAAACTGTAGAGGAGATGGGAAAGGTATCTAGTATGTGTATTGATGATTTGGAAGTATATTTTGACAAATGAGGTCGCCAATAAAAAGAAATCCTTCTCTGATTATTTAAACCCTAACCCAGTTCTCAATATGTGTATTCATTATATTCAATACGGTAGATTACAGGAGACGATCATTACATCGATACCCGGCACATTTAAACTTTATTAATTTTTTGGTTTTATGCATTCATGTTACGCACATTTGCTATTTGTTGACCTTATAGATTACTTTTGTATGGTCCAGTTTCAAGACAGTGTTCAAAGATTTCAACATTTCTAGCATTTAAGTGGGGGAATGTTCAAAAACTGGCTAACCGAAATCCGTGATCTAGTCTGTCCACATTACACCTCAATCCGTGAACACCATGCCGAAGAAATTTGAAAACTAAGGTTTCACTCTGAATTAGCATCAAATGTTTTCCGTGCACACTAAGCCGGAGAATTAGATACGCGGCAATCATTGGTCATTTTGGATTTGTGTTTGAAAATATCTCGGACAAGGATATCACATGATTTATATCGTGACGCCATCGTTTTCAATAAGCTCCGTCTCCAAAATGTTTCATGTTCACACGAAAACGAAATGCCGTGATTTTCAAATTCCCCCGGTTTGAAGAGCGTTTCCAAAAGCTCCGTTTTCGTGACGTATTAGTGTGGACGGTAGGCCTAACTGTAGAAATTAAGTCGCGTTTTCAAATTCCTTCGGCGTGGTGTGGACGGAAAATTACAGTGAACAAAGTTCCTACTTCTGTTTTTTCAAAGCTTAGGTCATTGTTAATTCTAAATTTCTGTTTGTTGTCGTCGAAATTATAATCTTACTACAGGAGAAAAAAACGAGGAATCTACACACAGATAACTTGACTATAACATATGCTCTATAGCCAGCTACATTAGCTAATCCCCGCTGCTACAGGAATGTATCCTGGGCTTGTCATCATCTTCATTGCATAATCCAAGATACTTTAAAACCTGCCGTGAACTAAATTGCAATAAAAGATTATGAACACAACGCAGTTATGGAAACGGGTTAGTGTTTGCTCCCCCGTTCCTCTATTATAGACATATGAGACTAAAGAGGAACATGTTCTCAGCTTAGAATTATCAAAGTATACAACAGTGGAGTAATAAAAAATAACAAAATAATTTTTAATATCAACTCAGTTGGGATTACTTTACGTGCCAGTTGTTCGTTTGATCTCTTAACGAGCGAATCTTTCTTGAACTCGAGAGAGAAATCCAGAGCGAATAAATGTAACATTTTCAGTATAGATCTACTAGTCACTCAAAACTTAATTAATCTGATTGCTCTTCGCAGCTACCTCACTGAAAAACGCAAAAAGCGGTCGCCGTTTGGATTACCACACTCTGTTAATAAGCTACTTACTAACTAATTAACAAATAGACTCCATGTTTATATGCATCAGTAATAGATCACAGATGACGTCAAAATGTGGTATGAACAAAAAAGTGGCTCACGAGGAGTCGCCCAGTGTGTCACTGATGTTCTTACCACATTTTGACGTCTTCTGTGATCTGTTACTGAACAGACGCACGGCAACATGGAATCTATTTGTTTCATATAATAACGAAACAAATTGCTACACATAATGCTTTTGTTTATTTCAAAATAATTCAACATAACGCGAAAATCGGCCTTTGCGCACTTTGGCGAAGACGAAAAAAGGCCATTTGACGTAATCTATTATCTATACAATGAAACAATTTCATTAGTTACTGTGCGTTGCAAAGAATTGTGATTGGTCGAGGAAAATCACGCCACTGTCAAACCTGACTCCAGCGTCGCTCGGCGTGGAATGAACTTACAGCGAAAGCAGAATTGAACTGCAAATTTTAAAAAAATCTTTAAAAAATGGTGGAAAAATCAAGTCAGTTTTTATCAACAGAGCAACCCTGTGAGCCGAAAAGCTTGGATGTTGCCTTGAAAATTGCAGAAATTGAAAAAATACCTTCGGAACACTTGTAGTTGCATTGCGGTCAACCTAAAGGCCATATGATTCGAGTTTTGAATGAAAGGAGCGTAAATGACGCTGGAGATTTTTGTCTTCTGTGGTTGGTGATTCTCAAATCAGTTTGATATAGTGCCGGAGACACATTTTAGCTGCGATACTGTTGGTCGTGAGCTGTGGTTAGCTATACTGAGCTCGCTGCTGTGCCCTGAAACGGACAGGAACACTCGCATCGGAAAAGCAAGGTTCTATGTGTTTATTTTATCCAATTTTAAGAAGTGATGAAGTTTTGATGTTTCATTCCTGACATCAATCAGTATTTGTATTTTGACACTGGGAAAAGCTGAACATTTTTAAATAAATTAATCTTAGGAACATTTTGTTTATTGGGTTTGTTAAATTCGAGATAAAGCAATGGTTCTCGGCTTAACAAGACCAATTTTGTGCGTTGGTTAGTCTCGCTCGACTGCCGACTGAGACTGCTCGAGAATGAATCTGGATCATTTTCTAAAAGAAACGGCTTTATCTTTCTTCTTCTGGCTTCTCGAACCTGTTCAGTGCCTCGGCAAAACTTTTTTGTACCTTATCTTTTGCCTAGTCACGTAAAATATTATCTTAATTCTCAAAACCTTCCGCCATTTTAGAACAGCAGAGGGAAAAACTTTGTAATGATGATGTCAATCGTGCATCTGTCCTCTAATAGATCATAGGCGAGAATAACTTGGGTTACTATATAACACAGAATAGATGGTGAGAAGCGCAGCCAAAAAGGGAACGACATCTCGGCAGTTGAGATGAAATCAATTATTTAAATGTGCAATGCAAATAATATTTTAGAAAATTTAGTTTACTATGAAAGATCTCCAAGCTGGAGAAGATCTGTATGAAATGGATGAATGATCTGTTCTGGAAAGCTTTCAAATTCAAAGGCCTTGTAGTGATCTCTATGTAACACTTGGGTTTTGCCATTGTCTATAACACTTGAAAATTCAAACCCGTTGTAAAACTGGAGAAGCAGAAACTCACTAACCAAACACTTTCGTATAGAAACCAATTTGTTTTCTTCGACCGCTACACGGATGCTTGCGCAAGCTTACTTATCAAAAACTTCTGCACCACTGGCATCTCAGATGTGCCGTTGGTAACTTTGTTTTAACATGACCTAAAACTGTCAGATTTTCACACCTAAAATAACAGACTCAAATTTGAATTAATCATGACATTCATTTCGTGGCAAAATAAAAATTGAGAAAATTCCTACCTTTTTGCAGGTCATCAACTACTTTGGGCCCAAATTAGACCCAGTTGTGAGCTTATTATGGCAGTGATTTAATGGTAAAAGAGGAATTAAAGAAATTCCTACCTGTCTCATCATCTACTTTCAAATCAATGGCAGCTTTTGCAGGGTTTTCGTACTCGCAGACCCAGTGGCAACTGTATCTCCCCTCATCACTTTCCGTCACGTCAAAAATAGAGAGGATAAATTTTTTCAGGCATTTGGAGTTCGTGTCCTTCAATATATACTTATACTTTTTACCAATTTCAGGCAGGGGTTTGTCGTTAAACCTCCAACGCAGTTTTCCTGGACAATAGTCATCATATTCAATCCAGCATGACAGGCTGACGTTTAAAGATTTGGGCGTACGAATCTCCAATGAGTGATTTGCAACGCCTTTTGCTAATGGACCTGGGTTATAAAATGCGTAAAAAAAGAGTTTTAATGAATACCTAGATCAGCTATCTAAATGATAACAACGACTCCTTAAAAAGACTATTATGTCCTTTGAATTAAATAGCATCAACTTCCCCCCTCAAGATCAGTATTCAAATCGCGCTGAGCCAAATTACGCCATTTTTCCAGCACGGAAATGACGGTGGTAGGACACCCTTATAGTTAATAAACCCAGTTAGTGCTTAGCTTAGAGACCCAGTCAGGGAATAATGACAAGAAACACAGTTACCTTTCCAAGGAATAAATAGCTTCACTTACATTCATATATCATCTGTATCTCATAAGACGCGCTGCTTGGAATACTGTTTCTTGCACTGCACTTGTAGTCGCCTTGCAGTTTCTCACGTCCTGGTGGAAGATAAAGTGTGCTCCGGAGAGTTTTCTCTCCATCCTTCTCTTTTTCGTCCTCTGAGTGATAAATACCTTCTGTCTCGTTTGTGATTAGTTCTCCATCCTTGTACCAATGGACCTCGTGAGGGAGAGGCCATCCTGAGAAATAGCATGCCATTTGCGCTGTTTTGTCTTCAATTATTTTATTCGGTGTACTTGTGCCCGATTTTATTTCCAGGGGGACTAAGTGATAAGATATGGATGCATGATTGAGTAATAACCTTCGACTGAATATGAAAAAAATATATTGAGAAGAATACGGTATATATATATCGTAGGTCGCGGTCTCTTCTTTTGCTTTCTTTCAATGTCTGTATATACCAGCTGTGACAAGTGAGCGCTCAGGTAATTTGGTAGACGTACTTAATCTTCTCGGAATATGTTTACAGATTCACGAAATGGTCGCTCAAGCTGATTTTACATTGTTTCAGCAACTTCTCCTTTTTATAGAAACGTGCAATGTATCATCTGTCTTTTTTCGTTTTGGCCATGCATAGGACAATACGGAACTGCAGTCCGCATATCATCAGTTATCTTGGGATCAAACCGAGGTATTGTGGACTACTGATGGGCACGTGATGGAGACTCAGTCTTGGCATTCCATCAACTTTGCCCGAAGCCAGGTTTGGAAGACTGTGTGATACTTATGTTACAATCATGGCTAATATAAGAGGCAGACGAAGTGGGGAAAAACCTCTTGTTTGCTTGTTTTTTTGTTCATTAACTAATTAATATTCTTACCTCTTTATAGTTCAGGATGTTCCCTATCAATCAATGTTGGAGCGCCTGTTTGGTGAGAAGAAGTCATGATGGGTAAGGTATCGCTGTATATGTTAAAAATGATCGATATAGAGTTCTAAAGTGTGACGTCACGTTGCCATGGCGCTAAAAATTTCAGTTCTAAACAAAGAATGAGTCCCTCTTGTAACCTTTGTGTAGAAGAGGTCAAGTGGGTAATTATCGTTAGGAGAGTTACAATAAGGTTTATTTATGTTTTTGTAAACAGTAGAAGCCCTGTAGTTTTAAAACTGAAAGAAAACGCGGTTAAAACGATGGTAATGGTCCAACGCTTTGCGCCCGACTGCAACCATCGATCCGAAAGCGATACGTACAGATCTTTAGTTTCCCTGCGGCAGGGAAAAAGGCGGATGAATACAAAGTGGATTCGTCTATAGAGGTCAGTAAGGATTTCGTTGTCATATACTTTTTCAAATTGAAGAATGCAGTGAGACCGAAAGTACGGTACGTTTGCACGATCGATTGTTGAATGGCGGTGGCCATGTTGCTCGCATTGCATGTATTTGTCACGTTCAAGTCGGTGTTTTTATCTGTTTTGTTTGGTTATTACTGGTTCTCCTATTTTGACTTTAAAAGTCCCTTTCTTTTAAGTGAATAATGAAGAGAAAAAAAAGAGAGAAAGAGATGAGCCGGCCAGGAAGGAGAATGTATAGTATGTATGCAAGAAGTGATAGAGGCTGCAAGGGGGAATTAGCTCAATCCTAACACCGAGTCCCTGAGAGATCTGAATCAAACACAGAGGAATTTTCAGTTTAGAAGCAGAGCTAAAACAAGCAAAGAGGGAAATAACGGACTTGACAAAAAAGATTGGATACTTAAAAAATCTTTAGACAGTTTTTACACTGGATGAAGACTAGAAATGTCTTCAACATTGTTGTCAGTTATACAGAAAGGTTCAAAGATCAAATCAATTATACTTTGCTGGCTGGAGAGTCGAATCAATCAGATTCGAAGACCAAATATTTTTTTACATTTATGAAAGTCAGACAAAGTTACAGAAATCTTCATCTCGCTAAATTATTTAGCTGTAGTGTATCCACAATTGCAAATATTGTTACCCCAATCATCCATGTTATCCATTCAATTTACTGACCTCATGACATCAGTCCCTTCTAGGGATAAGAACAAACTGTCTGCCTTATCATCATTTAATCAATTTGGGTCTTGCACGACATTGAGGACATTGGACAGGCCCTTGAGATTAATACCCCAGGATTAATGAGCCAGCAAAATTTTACTTACTCAAGTTATAGAGGAATGCACTCTTTAGTTTACAGTCATTGGGGGGGGGGGGGGGGGTAATTACCTACATCTCAGGAGTATAAGGCCAGGTTCAATATCTGATAAAACAATTGTGCAACAATCTGGATTGTTAAATCAACTGACTGCTGAGGATTTGGTCCTAGCAGACAAAGGCTTTCTGATTCAGGACCTTGTACCAGATGGTGTCTCAGTGAATATACCACCTTTTCTAAACAATGGGGCATTCACTGAAAGTGAAGCAAGGGCAACAAAGGCCACAGCAAAATATAGAATCCATGGGAAAATGCTGAACTTTAGGATTTTAAGATATTAAGGTCTAGTCCTTCATATATTACACTGTCATGCAGACATTATATTTCAGCTGGAATTGCAAAATAGAGAAGAAAATACTCAGAAATTTTCAAAGTCCTCCCCCCCCCCCGCCATTTTTTTCATTTATTTCCCCATGCCACAGCTTTGACATGTGAAATGTCATATTCCCCCTAGAGACGCTTAATAAGGGATGGGGTAACCCTATTAGCATTGAAGGAGGAGCCAAAATCGATTGCAGTCAATCGCCCCACGTTGGCTGTTAAGCCCTGAGCCAAAACAACTGGGGGATCTTCCTGTCTCAACAGTGGAAGAAATAATTTTCCCGAAGAATTTCTCACTCTATCAACTGCTGCTGAACAACTAGAGTTTATCAGATGAAAATTTAAGATAGGGAAATTGTAAATCAAATCAGTTCTTTGACTGCAGATCAGAGAGACAATCCTGGCCAGTGAACTTTCCATACGCTCGGAGTTCTGCATGAATGCAGCGCTTCTCGCAGTTCTCGACCTCCTTGATTTGGTTGTTGGAGTAAGGCTGTATATCCTACCTTTGTTACGTTGGAGGAAACATTTCAGCGATAGATTTCCGAGAAATATCGGGTGCATTCCTTTTTTCCATGAACATGCAGACAACATCAGTTCGACGCAAGTTATAATTTCCGTAGATGCATCATGGCTACATTTGTAAGCTTCCCGTGGGCACTTGCACGGCTCAATTTAATCACATTGTTTCGGTCAAGGTATATCCAAAAAGAAAATTATAATAAAGAAAGTTTAACAGTAGTTTTCTATAAGCTTTCAGTTCAATGCTGGCCATTTACCGCATTTCACTTATCGTCACATTATACACTATTTTCTTCATACTTGCGTGAACCTGTCTCTTGAAAACACTTTGACTTGCACTAAAGCTTTCCACATTGTTTGATTTGAAGTGATATTCACCTCGTGAAACGGATTTATTCTCATTTTCGAAGAAAGAGAGCAGAGAAGCAATTGTCACTGCACCGCCATCTTGTTTCACGAGCGTTTGTTTAGAACTGAAAATTTGGTTGCCATGGAAGCGTGACGTAACCGCTTTAGTACTCTATGGTCCTCAGGTTGTACCTAATTAGAACAAAGTAACTCCTTTGGGAGGAAAAACCCGGTTACAATATATTAGAAAATATGACAATTCCTCGAAATAATGAAAAAAGCATATCAAAAGCAAAACATTTGCACATATAACCCAATCCTCACTATCGACCAAAGCATACGCATACGCTGGCGAAGGCGGCCGGACATAAATATCAACATATGTCATTATGTCTTTGTTATATACAGTGGGGCGTACGCATAAACATACGAGAAAGGCCTTGAACCAACAGCAAGCACTTTATACTTATGACAACCATGTCCCAGGCTCACCAAACGTATTAGCATAACGGCATAAGCCGGCATTTAATGCATATTGCTTAGTTCATACTTCATCGGAATTGCATTTCATGAAAAGGGAGATCGCAACTGTTTTGCTATAAATGGCTTTTGGCATCAGACGCTAATTTTCGTAAAAAATGGACCAGAACAAGAATTGTCGACAGCGTCAAATTACTTAAACAAGTCAGATTGCATGTCGCAGTCCTTTGTGATACAACGAATGATTGACAGCACAGCGTAAAAAGACTGATAAGTTGGTTTAACCCTATTTAAAGCCCGATCTACAAATCAGCCGATATAAGTTTCGCAATAGTTTATGTTGAGAAAAACAGATGTGTCATTTCTGAACTGACGTGATGACGATACTAATAATAATAAAGCTGAGCACATCCATGATTTCCCAACCACGCACAAAATAATCGAAATGTTTTGGAACAATTGCTCATGTGCATGTCGGCGTATTCGACCTAATTTCTAACGCAGATTGCTTCGCATCCGCGTAAATATTGAAATATTCCATTCTCCTTTGTACAATTATAGACCAGACTTGATTTTCAAAATTCCTCTCAATAAATACCTCCTACATTCAAGGTTATCATACTAAATACTTCGAATATCAGGTACACAATGGCGCCATTGACAAGGATGTATTAAAAATTATATATTAATAAGTGTCACAGGTAATAAGACGATCTTCAAGAGTAACTATTAAGCACAAATTCAAACTACAAAAAATGCCTTAGGTTCAAAGATATTGTGGGACAGATCATTCAACTGTTTAAGACTCCTTGTTATTAACGACGTTGGCGCTAATTCTTTCTGTGCATCCTTACTGCTCATGCAAATTAACAGGCCACGTCACGCATGGAGTGCGAGTTGAACAATATGATAGGAAAGATGGCCTTTGCTACAGCTTTGCCGGGATTTAACGATCTTGGAGGTCCACTGACCCCCTTTTTTTTCCAGAAATATATTTTATTTAATATTTTCTAGTCCAAAACAGAACAAAAATCTCAAGATTGCTGTCCACGTGACATCGAATCCTGCCATCTTGCGGCTGCAATGCGCGTCAAACTATAGCAGACAGAGAACATTTCACTTCAAAGATCTAATTGCAGTATTTTTAGGCTTTACAGACACTGACCTTATTCACTAACAAAGCCCAATTTTTTCAGATTCAGGGTGTTCTTCCGGGCATGTTCTCTCCAAAACGAAGTCGGTGACTCCCTTTTCACTCTTCACACTAACTTATCCAGTCTATAGTGGCAAAAGTCTCAGAAAAATATCAATGTTGGAACATTTTCGCACGAGCGTCCTTAATTAAGAGAGCCGTTAAATTATAACTAAATTGATCCTGGTAGACTGAAAAAACTATGTGCACATACCTTGGATCATGACAAGTGACAAAGAAAACAAAACATATTTCACCAAACAAAGTTGGTGTTGACTCTTTACACCGTCCATCCCAGCCAAGCCGCAAGCTGCAAACTCTCTCAGCTTCATTGATTCCGCTTTTATTAATGCACGCCCTCGGTTAATAGCATGCATGTAGATGGGGTTTGGATTGTGGGCGTTAATTGGAAATACCACAGCACGCGATACACCGGAAGTGCTTAGAAAAATGTTATTATTCAATCAGTTTGCATGCAGCTTCCCTACTTTGTAGTTGCTTTGAAAAATAACAAGGGAACCTATTTGTCCTATGTTAATTTACGTTGCAATTATGATTATACAATTGCTGAGGAATGGAGGGCAGTTTGAGGATTTTAGTGGTGGACTGAGTGCAAGGAAATAATACAAGGAAATAATTTCTGACATGACAAGTTCGACTTCTTCCGAATAAAATGTTCTTTTGTTTGTTTGCTTTATTTTATTATTATCTCAAAAAAAAAAAAAAGAGAAAAGAAAAGAGATAAACCATAAAGTTTTATGTCTGGATAAGTCTATTTCATCCTTGTTTATCTGGCTTGCGCTTAGTGATTTGTTGACAACAGGAGCCCACGCTAGAAAGTTCTTCATTCCGGCGGTGACACAATGCCACAAAGAGCCAAAAACATTGTGTTTTTCTTATCCCGCCTGCCCGGATTTTTGGTGAGACCGAAAATAAGTTACTTAAAAAAGACACGTGGTTGTCGGCTTACAAACATCGAAGTGAGCCTACAGAATGGTTCCATTGATAACGTCAGAAGCTGAGCGCTCTCTGTTTTTGTCCGAGGACGGGAGGGGGGTATATAGGGATGTGCGGCGCCACACGCATGGTTTTTGAGTTCTTGAGCCAGTTTGGCCTGATATAAGGTGCGGCTTGCGCACTCTGGCCTTGAGTTGGCCATATTTCAGACGAGGCTACTTCTTTATCATTATAATTAAGACCATCATCATTGAGACCTTAAAACCCTCCTCAACTTACTGCGCCAGCCATGTACGTGTCGCAACGGCTTGTCACCGATCCAGTCACTACTAGTCACGCGCTCTGAAATAGGCTTACGAGGTGGATCTCACGTATTAAATCCTCTTGTGTTTATACTTGTTGTCTTGCTGTCTTTTCGGACACAATAGATTTAAAGAAGCTCGCTGAGCACCCACGCCATTTTTCTGGGAGTACCCCTATGGGGTTTGTACTTGGTAGTGTTTACTCCTATCCAGGTACGTGCACAATCAGCAACTAAGGCAAGACACGTTTTTCCAGATATCTGTGGTTTGTTCTGGATTTTGTTTTTTGAATCTTCTTTGATTACTCTATAATTGATGACATAACAAGATGGCGATGACTGAGAAAAGTCTAGATGGGTTGCGAACGACAAATTTGAAATAAACTTGAAGAAAGGCGCCAATTTTTTCAAGAAGTACCTTCTATGAAGTAGCTTGTTTAATTCAGCGAACTCGGCGTTATTAATGTTACGACATTCCAACTTTCAGTTTACAGTCGCTTTGAAGCGAGTTTAGCTCAGATCACCAAAGTCTGTTTAAAAACTGAAGAAAACGCTTTCGTTTATTCATATAAACATTAAACGCACTCGAGAGTCATAAGCTCATAATATCCCTTTTATCTGTAAACATCTTTCAACTTTCAAGTTGTTTGCCATTTAACCAATTGTGCGAGTAAGAGCTTAGCACCGCAGATGGTTTAGGTTTACATTGCCTAAAATTTTAATAGTCTGCTACCCTTGAACTTTCAAGTTGCTTGCCAGTTAACCAATTGTGTGTGTGAGTGCTTAGACAACCTCAGCAGGTACAAAGGTCTTAACAAAACTCCAAATCGCATTTTTGAAGACAAGTAGATTTAAATATTTCCCGTTTGTTCTCCTTAGTTCGTTCTCGGACTTTTGGCGGTTTGTAGAAATCCTACTTTTGTAGACCCACTCGAGTAAGATCTCGAGTTACAAACTCTAAATTATACCGATAGCAAGCATTGTAGGGGCTAAAATCAAGACACGACAAAATAAGCAAAGAAGTCTTTTAATACCTAGAGCCTTCGTGATAGCTCCTCTATATTGACGTAACCATTAATCACTAATGCCGGAAACAACATCGTGACAATCAAAATGAACACCTTTGCCGGAAGCTCATTTCCGATTTCTTTTTAATTGCCCACGTAGTGTTTTTTTTTTTTTCTAGAATTCTTCTTACACGCATTCATGGTTAGTTTGGGCGAAGAAAAACGATCCTATGCCCCTGTCCTGATGTTTCTGCATGTTTTCCCCCATTTCGCTGATGGCTGAACTAAAAATATTTCTCATTAGACTTTTGAGATATTAGGGTAGATGAGTAAACTCCTGGAATGGGGTAAACTATCCACATAAAGCTATTAAACTACTTTGTTTTGTGAAATATATGCAGCTAATCTAAAATACCAGATTATAGTTCAAAAGGTATGACACACAGCTAGAATGTCTGCTGTCTGATGCTTTTAATCAGGAACATGAAATCAAACTTAACTTGTAGTCCGATTCCATTCGTGCCAAACTAACAACGGGTGATTAACAGAATGTTCAGGAATCTTGTTAACCCGTTGCTTCCGCCGGTTATCATTTGTTTTTTTTTTACAAGTTGAACTTAATGAAATTCAAACAAGCACAGCTTAAGAATGAAATAGCTTATTCTAATCTGGACCAGTCATCTCTCAGTTTTTACTACCCCTTAAATAGGTAAGAAATTTCTCAGGAGCATTTCAGAGACAATTGAATCGGTAAAATGTCAATGCAGCTAACCCACAGTATGACGGACTAGAGATGATATCTTAAATTTAATACGCTAAACTTTCGATTGCTTATCAGGATTCTTTGGAAGGAAAAATAAACGGCTCCCAAATCTAAATGAAGTGCTCATACAAAGGTTTAACGTAAAAAATTTACGAAGGTATGAGTAAAAAAATTAACAATTTTGTGCTGTCCTTAGCAGACACGTGCTTTATTACTGTCTACGATATGTTAGGATTCCAGTGAATCTCGAATTATAACGTGATAATTACCTATGTCAACAACGGAAGATCTAGAATAGTCAAAGTCAATCCACTAGTAAGTTGTCAAGTTTCACCAATTTTAAGATTTCTAATCTGTTTCATTCCTTTCAACTCTTGAAAGGTCGGCCAGCTTGCCAAATCAGAGGTACATTGTGCAGGCAACGAGGCAGATTTTGCAGATTATCCTTTGAATGGTCTTACAGTGTCTTGTACTCGTCAGTGACTTAAAAGTCATTATGTTATCGTTAGTTTTTGTGGCTACTGCTGCTTGGCAGCTGTTGCCATATTGCTATCATGTGCGTAAGTAAGTAGAGTGTCCAATTTTCGGATTGTGTTCGGAACTATTCGGTCTTCGTGACGGATAATCGAATAGAAATCGATCCGGTGTTCGGAATGAAAGAACACTCGAATTTCTGTGTTCTCTCGGTTTCGCTCGACTGGTAATCGAACATAGCAAAAATTATATTTGAAATCGCTTGGCATTCCTAAACAAAGATCTACAGGTTTTAGAAGGACTGGAGGAGTTTTTTGTGTAGATTCTAGAATAACTTCAGACTGCCGGGTATGTAGTATTTTAAAAACACTTTCCGGCTGCGTCTACGCTAGCAGAAATTGTTCGGAGTTCGTTTACTGGTCGTGGCGATCGAAGTGAATTGTGCAGCCATATTTGCCGTGTTGCGATCTTCAACCCTTTTCAAGAATTATAACTCCTCTGAAGAGCGAATAATCTCTTTCGAGAGAACCAAGACGACTCGTGATAAACTCCCTCGCGAAAACAACAGTCTAATAACAACGCGTCAAATTACATTGCACATAATTTGCATAAACCTTCAAGTTGTGTTTTTTGAAAATAACTTCCGAGAATCTGGGGTTCCTTACGCAGTTTGCGAAGAAATAATCAAGCTCCGCACTTTTTGAACCAAGGCAGGAGTATTCTTAATTTTATAGGCGAAGATGCGGCAGTCTGTTTTGCTATTTATTTTGGCTTCACTCGTCTAGTTCGCGTCACGCAACGTGATTTTCTTAAGCAGGCAAACGCAGCTTTGTTCAAAAGAATTGGCGATTGCTAAGCCTGCTAGGTATATTTGAACTACTAGTGAAGTAAATTTGGCAGTACTGTTGTCGATGCAAAATTTCCTTAGAACTTGGCAAGAACATTGGCTCGTCAATAATCTCGCACAATACACCTTATTCATAAATGGCGGACGCGCGGTTGAGCCCTGACCCGCACAATCGCAGTTTTAATTTCCTACACAATTCTACTTAAAAATCACAGTGCATTTTTTTCTGCACCGTCCTTCATCTAAAGGCAACTAACTTAGAAGTAAGATATTAAATTCAAACTACCGAAAGTCCTATCTATGCAAATTTGGAGATCGGCATAATTTACGCGATGCAAGAAACAAGTCGGCATGTTTTTAATAAGCTACGAGTGCAAAAACGTTTTCATATTAGCTCGTTTTCTGACCTCTTTTATTGCAATATGATTTGTTTTACTGCAGTGTTCTAAATAATAACAGCAGTAGCCACGTGCAGTCATTGACTGCCTATTTTTTGTTATTGGAAGACAGCCAAAGTATAGAACATACTGCTAAACCAGTATCTGTGCGTTGTCATAACTTTTTATGAAATACATCGCTCAATTTCCTGTAAGTGTGCAGCAAATGAATCTTTCGGTAATAAGTTACGAGTAGTCAGTGCAGTAGCAGCTAGTTGAACGTCGGTCGATTGAAGTTCTCAGTTTTGCTTGGCAGATTTCTAGATCCTTAGATATTTCAATCCTGCCAATGGTTATTCCATATATTGGTGTAGTTATTTTGCCGATTCACCTTGCTCACTTGACCTTTAACAAAAGGCGTACATTAAAGTACAGAAGACTGAGAAGAGTACTGAGACTGACTTCCAGATGTTACTTAACTGAATCAGACTACCGCATCTCCTGGAAAACGATTCATATAAGGTCTAAACTTTGTATTTTTTTTTAACCGTTGACAATATGTCATAAACAATGTTGAGATCGGTAAAGAACTCTCTACCAATTGACATGACGACATCCTCTTAACAAGTAAGTACTTGCAGAGTTAAAAAAGGAATTATAATGGTATCTGTTATTATTATCATAACAAAGAAAAGACATTTAACCTGACTTATCAAGAATTCCAAGGCCGCGAAGCCGGCGGGGGTGGGGTGGGGGCGGAAAGTGAGCGGAACTTTCCTCCGTCTCTGTCTTGCATCCGGCCTCTTTGCGACCAGTTCGTCATAACATTACAACTCAAGAAACTTAAAAGCCACCTCTTAAGTCATCTTTTCACTTCCACCGGAAATAGGCCACAACGAAGCGCTATACACATTTGTATTTAAGGACCGAGGTTAATTATCTTTGCTCGTGGAATAAGCTCCTGCTAGTGCCGCCCTTTTACTGAGGTAATTATAGAGCTACATTATGGAAGTAAAGTTTTTAGCCCACTTTTGCTGAAAGATTGTTCTTTCTAAGATACAATGGCTTGCTTTCGGTGTATTCCACGACTTAGACGGCTTCCCATTCCAGAGAATCATAGTCGTTGCATAGTGCCGATCGCTCAGGGGTATGTTGAGTAACCATATGCATGTTGACATCAGACAAGGTGAATTCATCACCAAGCCGACGCAAATTGTAAATTTTGTCGGGAGCAAATTCCCAAATCAGCAAAGATGTAATGGATACGCTGGCAAAAATCACCTGAAAGTGCAAGAAGTTTGAGCAAATTTCGCGCAAACGGGACTGAGGATGAATTTGTGAATAGTGCTTAAGACCTGTTTGAGTTACCGCCTTTAATCAGCCACAGCTGATCATGAATTTGTCTTTTTTTTTCACTGTGCTGCTGTTCAACAGTGTCGAATACGGAGACAAGGCTTTCATTTAATTCTAAGTTCAGGAACAGCGAGATTACAACAGAAAGCTTCAGTTTAAATAGCGGACAGTTCACAATGATGCAAACCCTTACCAAACAGAGCACTATTTAAAACCTGTTTTTGAGCTGTTTTGAAAAACTATTTTTAACCTATTTTTTAAAAATAGGTTAAAAATAGGTGTTTTAAATATATTTTTGATATGTTTTTCCACTGTTTTTAATAGTGTTTGAACCTGATTAAAACACTATTAAAACATATTTTGAAAAGTCATTCAAAGATCGAGAGATTTCCACGAATAGAGTGAAGTTTAAAATATATTTATTTTAAACAGTGCACAAACAATTTTTAAAACATATTTTAACTTTTCATACTATTTGTAAACTATTTGTAAACGCTATTTAAACTCTGTTTTTACACTAAATAGGTTTCAAATTGTGCTTAAAATATATTTTTAACATATTTTTCGTCTGTTTAAAATAGTGTTAAAATATGTTTAAATCGATGTTAAAATATATTTTTAATCAACTATATACCTGCAGATATCGATATTCTGAGAGCAATTATTATAATGCATGTACCAACCGTAATCATTCAAAATACATTTCAATAGTTTTTTTTTTTTATAATCAGCTTTAAAATACAAAAATACACCTTAAATTTAATTCAAAACATGTTTCAAATTTTGCGGAGTCTCTTATAATTGAATTTTTCACAATCATTTAAATAGTTTAAAAGTACATTGTAAACATAATAAAAATAGTTAACAAATAGTTCTGAAAACAAGCACAGCATTTCAAAATAGATTGCAATAGTATGTGTTCCAATCAGTTTTTAACACTCAAAAAGTCCAGAACAAACTTCAAAACAAGTTTCAAAGTTTGGGTGAAGCAAGTAGCTCCCGGCCAAGCTCTGGCACCAATTATTTTTAAAGCTACAACCATCAAGAATGTCATTTGTTTCCAAGGTCTGTCTCATTAAAAATCATTTAAACATTCTAGGACATTTCAAACTTTCACACCATCTAAGTTGGACCCACTGACAATTTAAATGTCCATGTATCATATACAATATGCAAGCGTTGATCCAAAAAAGTTGTAATTATTAGGTATGTGTTAACAACTCTTAACATATGATTTAAGACTAAGCGACAATATTCCAATGTGCGAGAAAAGCAATATCGATAAAACTTTAAATTGTTACACATGTCTCGATCATGCATTGGAATGTTGTCTGTCAGTTTTTGCATTAACATAATGAAGAGTTCATTGATGTTTTGTAGCTTTATCTTCTTTTTTGGCCTCTTTGTTCTGTTGGTATTTTTCTGTAAAAAAAAAGGAATGATTTTTACAAAGTTAACAAAGAATGTTAAAAAATTCAATCTGATAAATTTGCCATTAAGGTTATAGTCAAGCCCGGCTGCAACTGAAATTAGCTATCATCTACTGTTAATTATATATTTACATCTGTAGTTGCATTTTATATATATAAAAAAATTGCTCAGGCTTTCGCACGGCGCTTACTGTTGATGACGTTAATTACTCAGTGCTCGAAAAAAGAGCCACCCGCTTGCCTGAAACGAGTACTAGATTAGCGTTCTGGACAAGTACTTTGTCACTCTCACTTGCTTGATGGGCAAGCAATATTTGAAAGATACTTGTTCAATGGGCAAGCTGGAATTCAAGGATTTTTTATTTTTTTAGGGCCTAGCTGTTAAAACAAATGTGACCCTTTCAGGACTCCGTATTGTAGATTGAGCTAATTTACTTGTTCACCTGCTTTTGCCACCATCATACAAAATAATGTTAGACTTAGAAATGTTCCAGTGTAGTGAAAATAAACTTACCTTTGTGATACGTAGGGTTTTTCCCCTGAAAGATGAGCTGATTACACTTTTGCCGAAGGGCTTGCATCACTTCGCCCTTCGAGCAACTGTCCTTTGGTTTAGCACTTTCCTGACCATCTGCCTGAGGCAATTTTACAACTTGTAGCTTTGCAACAACTGCAAAATCTAAAACAGGAAACTTCATATAAGATTAGATTGTCCAGATATGGTTACAGGTGTCTGCTTTCAAAGTGTCAATATGATCTAGCTACACGTATCATCTAATTATAAATTCACATGTTATTCACATGGAAGCTAAGAAAGATCATCCCATCCGTTTCTAACGTTTTGTTTGTTTGTTTGTTTTTTTGACAAGAAATCAATCCAACCAGTCTCCCAGTATTTACTTTGTTCTCTCTGTAGTAGTCTTCAGGTGATGATTTAAACCACAGTAGAACCCCATAGACATCTTATTTATTTATTTATTTATTATTATTATTATTTTTTTAACATCCGCTAATAGTGGACAGTTTTCTTTGTTCCATCAACTGAGAAGATCATACAGGGTTGTCGCTAAGCGCCTGCTGAGAAAGAAGTGTTCACCGGTGGGATTTTGGCCGCGGGCAATCGATTGGTAAAGGACAACAAATGTTTTTTTAGGTTACGTATGCATATGTATACCAATTCCATATCTGAACCATATCGGCCCATCTAAATGACAAGTTTGGAATAAATTCCAGACTAATGTACAATGAGTATCAGTGCCACTATATCAAGTGAAGTCATTGAAATAAAATCTTGCTTTGAGCATTTGTTTAGTGTGTTCATCACCTTGTAAACACGAAGCTTAATAGCCCCTCAGTCCAAAAGATTTGGGAAAACATTTTGTCCCAGGTCTCTCACGAAAAATGGTGACCGGCTCAATGAAACTGTTGGTTCTCCTGTACAAATGCATTGTTGACTACTGATTTAAGCTTAATAGTTGTTTCATCCTTGTTAAATTTACCTGCAATTGCAGAAACAACCTTCTGGTCTAGGTCCTTCAGCCTTTTACCTGCTAATTGTTCTCTTGGGTAAAAGACGCTCAGCAATGAGCAAGCTAGTGCTGTCCTGGATGCCACTGAACTTATGAGAGCTTTTACCCTCACAGGACAGCACCAAACCCCATCTGCGATTTCTGAAAGCTGAATATAAAAACAAATTTATTTATTGTGGACGGTAAAAAATATTTTTCTGGAGAAGCCATAAAATGTAAGGCTTAAAGACTGATAAAATCTTTATATGCATGAATGCCAACATATTAAGTAGCTATCAGTAAAGAATAAAAAAAACTTAAGCTTATTGAAATTCTGCAATGTTAATACAACAAAATTACCAAACAATAATTTATTATTGTGAATGCTCTTACCCCTCTACGGGATGCCTCAGCGGCATCCATACGCCCAGATGGTGTCAAAACATCACCTCTGGGTGCTGCTTTTGAACTTGATTTCACTTAAAAAAAGGTGTTAAAACTATTTTAAGACTTTCATTTAACAAATGCCACATTCACTAATATTTAAGGTGGCAAAATACAGTTTTTCAGTCTCAACAGCATACTCTGTAAATGTAAGCCTGACATCAGTATTATGTGAGTTAAGTGTATGTGGGCTACATATACGTTAATTGCAAAACTGGACAGCTGGCCAGCAGTCTCACTCAGGTTGGTGTATGGGATAATGGATGGCTTGGGAATTTTTGCAGGGGCCGGGCAAGTGGATTTTATAGCTCAGCATCGGGTATCAAGTCATTCTGCGTCTTTTGTTTTGCTTTGTTTTGTTTTGCTGCTGGACAGATCTTTGTTTAGTTTTCTCTCATGCAGGCTCCACCATCCTTTTAGGTACCATTCCCCGAGCTCATCAATTGTTGCTGATCAAAACAGTGACATACAAGAACTCTTCTGACTGGTAGTGTTTAATTGCCCTCCCTGAACTAAGAAAATAACAGAAAAACCTGCAGTATACCCTGAATATCATTACAGTTAGTACTTGAAAAATGAATTTTAACTACTTACAATCGTCAATCTCTGCTTTAAGCAAAGCAATTTCCTCTTTAAGGGCTTGCTTTTCCTCTTTACACATAACATTTATGCATCTCTTTGGTGGAAACGACGATTTGGGGGTTTTCATACCCACTTGAGGCCTTTGGGGTAGTGGCAATGGTCGAGGTGCAGGCATAGCACACGCACTAGTAACTCTGGTAGGCTCGTCATCACTTGACTCATCACTTGTTGACGAGTCAATATTCACTTGAGGTGTACGTAAAACCTGCACAGGAGTCAAGATATCTGCTACCAGGTTAGCTGAGCTCAGCTGCAGACCTTGGCTACTACAGGCTTTCTGAGCTAAAAGAGGACAAATTAAGAGTTGTTTTAGTGACAAGCTACAATAAATGTATCGGTTAAATTAAAATTTAACATGCACATACAGGTACATACACATGTGGTTGAGTAAGAAATGGGAAATGATTATATTAGCAATTACCATCTGGTTTCTTTTTGTATTGTTTCCGTTGTTTGCCTTTTTCCAATCCTTCTGCAGTGTAAAATAAGTATTAATTTTCAAATTGAAAAAAATAATAAAATCAAACAATCAATCAACCAATCATTGCCTAATTACTGTAGATAATCTATCACAACATTACAAAAAGGGCATAACCTCTAGTGCCATGTAATTCTTTATGCAAACAAAAAATCGAACAAAAAAGGACCAATAGCATTGAAGGGGACTTAAGGATAGGTAGTGATTTTCTTAAACATTTAAATACAAGACCAGAGATGTCAAAAAGGGGAAAGGGATAGCACGCAAAGTACTGTACTGAAACAGGTAGAACGCGAATTCAAATTAAGCGTGGCAGTTGACTGTGGGGCCAAACTTCGACGATTTCGGTCACATGGCTTTGATTGGAAAATCCAAAAGGTGAACACACATGCTCACGTTCCTTTCTTCTTGTCTTGCTGACTTTTCAACTATTTAATGGGAGCCCACTATGCTACAATTGAAAGATGCCAGGTCTCTGCCTTCCACGATGACAGAGTCAGCTAATATGCTGCCTGTTTTCATCTATGGCTGTCCCGCGAATTAGAGTTCGCCCTTAGCTATTTACAGAATATGCCATTGGAATGTGACCATGCACATGCGTTCACCTATTTGGTTTGATAAATAAAGCCATGTGCATAACCAAAATAATTCACATTTGATGCCAAAGTCATGTATATGCTGTGAGTGCATTCAAATGTAGTGCATTGTATATCAACTCCTTTTATAGTATGCATTTCGTATCATATCCATTCCCAAATAATCCAGTAGAATCCTGATATCTCGAACCGCCAAAATTGGTGTGGACATTCAGAGAGGGGGGATGCAGTGTTTGACAAAGTGGCGAAGCAAATCAAAAGAAAATGAATTTTGGATGCAGTTTTTGGGAGGTCGAAGAAATGGAGGTTCAAGAAATCAAGATTCCTCTGTGAGGGTACCTCCAGGTTGATTTTCTTTGTGCATAACAGACTGGAAATTGGATGTTATAAAGAGGTTTTAAATTGCCACTGGTTTAGACATGTATGTACAGTACTTGCACTTCTCAAAATAGTTCAAAAATAGTGTATGTAAAATCTGTTTAAAGATAGACCTTGCTGTATTTTTTTAACTACCATAAAAATAGTATACTTAATTGAAAGAAAATTAAAATATGTTTAAAACAGACTGTCGTGGCCTGGCATCTTAAAACTTTATTGTGAATTGCTTTTCCAAATACGTTTTAAACAGGCTACTTAAAAGGTATTTTATGCTGTTGACAAGTCAGCTACGTTCAAATATCATGTTTAAAACCTGTTTTATAATGTTAAATTGACAACTACATTTTAAATACCCTATTTAGACACTATTTGTACACCGATAATTTGTAAACTATTTTTCAAATATACCACCATGGCGAAGATTACATTCAAAATAGTGTTTAACTTGTATTTTTACACTATTTGTACAAAATGTTTGTGGCCAAAGTCTTCAAATACATTTTAAATCCTCTATTTAAACCCTGTTTTAAGCCAAAAATACATCAAAAACAGAGACAAAATCATTCCAGTGTTGTGAAATACGTTTTAACTAGAACTAAAATACATTACAAACACAGAGCAAAATTTTGAAATTCTTACAAAATAGTACAAAAATACCCTAAAGTGACTTCAAAATACCGTTCAAATTGTCAAAATACTTTCAAAACAGTTTAAAATCAGTTTAAAAATACAGTTGGTTTGGTACGGGAAGGAACCGCAACCGGCATGCTGCTGGTTTACGTAGGATTTTTAAATGTCTGGTAAGCCAAAAATAGAACAACTAGGAAAAAAAAACGACACAAGGCTGATACTACGTAGAACGCTTCACGGGACAACGGCATGATAGAGTCCAAACTGAAAGCCAACAACTGCAACCATGGACAGCTGTTTCGACCTTGCAGGGTCTCGTCAGCACGGTGTAACAAGCTATGAAGCAATCAGCTGGTCGACTGATCATCCATACCAACTAAATGCAGATGGTGATCACTCCTCAGGCGAAACTCAAATCGATCCAATTTTTTGCAGATTAGCCATTGTCACATGCAAAACGCGTGACAGTCCTGTGCATCCCAAGTTGTGTTTAGACTGTCCAGTATTTTGGGGGCCGTAGGTCTTTTCAGATCCGAAATGCGGCTCATTTTAACTTTGATTTGGCCATGATTTTTCTGCCGGACCGTGAGTTTTTATCTCTCCGCAGTTTCCCTATCGCGGCAACGACAAGATCTTCTAAATTTTTCCTGTTGACCTTTTTCACGCATTTTCCATGTGACTTGGCCAATCTGCAAAAAATTTCGATTTTAGTTTCGTCTGAGGTCATCATTGGTCCATCTAGATCTGCATTTAGTGGTCGATCAGCTGATTACTTCATTACTTACTACACCATGCTGACAGGACCTAACAAGGTCGAAACAGCTGTCCACGGTTGCAATTCTTGGCTTTCAGTTTGTACTTAAGAATTTGAGTTAAGGTGGTATGTACCCCAAAATCATAGTGGCGATGTTCCCTTTTTTAAGAACACTTTTTAGAAACATTTTGTAACAACCTTGCCGAATTAACCTCTAGGTGAGTGTGAAATTTGAGGAAAGTACACAGTGGTACCAAGTTTTTTTACGTAGCAACGGTCATAGCAACAGCTGTCTGCAGTAAGAACAACAAAAATATAGATCAATTTTAACAAACATTAACGGTACTTGGGAAAGACTTTGTCTGATTTACTATCATAGGCTCATTTCGTTCTCTTCTAGAAAGGAACATTTCTTACAATTGCGAAAACGCTCTACAAAATAGAAAAATCATTATTACATCCCCTCCCCGGAGATCCAATCTGTACCCCTTCCCCCAATGTTTAGCTTGTTAAATACTTAATCCATCATGTAAGAAACTTTAAGTGCATTTTTATCAAAGGTCTAATTTTGTCAGCTGACTTCACGGTAACACCTCCACTTTGGAAAGTATTAAAGAGAAATTCCTGACGTTTGGGGTAATCAAAAGACCAATGGTGTAGTTATACAATAAACTAAAAAATCTTAAATTTTAACGTCTGCCACGTGACAATAGATAATTTGTTGACTGGGTTTGGTGCAAAAAAAATGTTACTTCCAAAAAAAGCCTGTAAAAAGCAATGAAAACAAGAGCTAACTGTCAAAACTTTAGTTAATTGTATAGAACGACACAGAATCATACAAGATATGCTGGTTTGAAAATCAAATCTTGTTTTGTAAAAGAGCAGGAACTGTAATAGTCAAACAGGCACAAGAGGAGCCCCATTGATCTCCAAATTTTTGGTTGTCAAGTGACTGTCCATACGTTTGTACCTACGCCAAACAAAAATAAGAGGGTAGCGTCATAACCATGGGTTTTGACATCTGTGTTAGGATTAATTGGCAGCTGTTATGACAAGGTATCCGCTGACCAGTATTGCGTGACCAAATCACGGACTCGGGGCAAAAGCTGATCGAGGTCTCGTGTGTTTTTTTGGAGTGGATAACTGACCAAGTACTGGGTTTTCGAATGGATCGCGGCCTCAAATCAGGTTAATACTCTGGGGGAGGCGGAGAGAGAGGGAGTACATATACCTGGATTTTTTTTAAAACAGGGTTAGCAAAGAGAAGGACTCATTTTACTACTTGGCAATTCAAAACAATAGAATTCGTCTTAAGGCCTATTAAAAGCCTAATCTGACGCCGGCAGCTAGTAAATTATGCCTACATCCACTTCTACACAGATCCTTTACCAGAAAGCAAGCAAAAAAAAACCGACATTTGCCGTGAATAACACAGTAAACACGCTAATATTAGACAGGGGAGGTTGTGAAAAGTTACACAAAAAGTTAAGGTTTGCCGACCCGGTTTTCATAACTTCAGGTACACGTGCAAACTCTCGGCGGAAATTAAACCCTTATATACCTTGTAGTGCAATGGTGGAA
>JAHPZR010001235.1:15000-17118 GCA_019787425.1 Platygyra sinensis | reverse complement strand
ATTAAGTACGTGTAACGTACCAGTTTGCGCGCATAAACTACACAGTCCAAAGATGTCTGGCGGTATTCTTCTTAAAATACTTCAAATAGCACTTTCTTTCAATTATGACGGGCCCCCCCCCCCTCCCCCACCGTATGTGAACAGTTGGACGCATTCCATCGGCTACGAGTGCAGCTTTACCACCAAGAAAGCAGTGATCCAAACAGTGAAATCACTCCTTGACATTCAAACATCTTTCGTAGATCAAGCCTTGGACAGAGGAGTATCGAGTTTTCCCATGTAGCCATATAAAAGACTGTTTTAAGCCGGCGGCCTCACTGTTCCACGAAAAATAAAAGGAAGGACTGTCCAAAAAGAAAACTATTTCTTTTTTGCAAATTGCATGGCTGTTGAGCCATGGATTCAAAGGAAAATATCATGGTAAACACGGTCTTAGCTGTTAACAAGGTAAATTCTGCAAAGCACGCCCAACAACTTACAGAACTGGAGTCTTCTCTTTTGATGTCAGTCTTCTGCGCGATAGGCAAACCTTCGTAACAGGTAAGCTCTCTGTAAAGAACTGGAGCAGGTATCCGTTCAGTTTTTCCTCCTTGTAAGGAGTTTAAAACACGAAAATCAAATTTGAACCTGACAACTGTCCAATTTAAAAAATCTTCAACACACTGTCTGCATCTGTATATCTTGGTGAAAACGGCCGCATGCCAGCTACGATTTCTCTAAGGGTTGGGCCTAAAACTATTTATCTATGAAACAATTTTGCCGAAACGAGGAAAAACTGGAAATTCGGCATAATAAGAGAAATTCTACCAAGCGTAAGACCAACCAGAAATAGTGTCCAGACTAACAAAACGTTTCTTGATTCCGAAACAGTCCAAAGCCCGAACCCGGTTACATGTTGGTTTAAATTGTTTGTCGCGCGACGATATATTACAGCGAAGAACACATGAAACCTTTAAACAATTTCAAAACTACAAGTTTGTGGGGGTCGTGTGCTAAATAAAAAGATAGAAATGCTAAAAATAATAAAGAGGGTACAACTAAAGGATAAAAATCCTTCTTATAAAAGACATAATTTTGTTAAATTGAGTCAATAGTTAAAGATAGATAAAATTCCCAGATCTGTTGTTGATTATTTGTGGGGCTAAAACATTAAAATTAAAATCCTTAAGAGAGTGACAATTAACAACATTTTTCAAAAAGCATTTCACGCCTGTGCACTTTATTATCGATCTATTTGATCGCCCTATAGCGTTCCAGAGGACAGTCCCTCTATAGGATATGGAGTTTTGAACGTGTTTGGAGGCAAAAATAGGAGCTCTCAGCCCTTGTTTCAGTGTCCGGCGAAGAAGATCTGTTGCCGTAGACAATGAACTCTTCAGCTTAAGTGCGAAGGAGCATGCCATGATAACCCTTGTAAAAAAGTTTGACTAAAGAACATTTAGACAAATGTGTTAAAGTGTTTCACTTAACGGTAGCTAAAACGTCAAGCCGGTTGGTATGTCCGGTGAAAATCGCCGGAAAAATGATAATTCTACTCCTGAGCAGCACGGCAGCCGTGTTGCCTTGCCAATGTTTTAAATGCAGACGAGCATTGCGTACCAGTAATGGATGACTGGATAATCTTTACATTAAAAGACTCGCACACATGCCGACAGGGTAGAAACTTGGATTTCTTCAGGAAGCTCAATATTTGTTTGCAAAGCAGCGAAAGAAAGACAAAACATCAAAATCAAAAAGACGATATAGACAAATCAATCATTTTGAGATCAACCGTATCAGTTCAACTGTGTTAAATTAGTGGCCACTTAGTTCTTTCTCAGCAGTTTTGTACTGGCTAAAAAACACTGCAAAAATATATTTAAACGAAACCGAATAAACTAAATAAACAAGTCGCCGTAAATTAAGTATGCAGAGATGAAGTCTGCAAGTTTCTGTTCACTTTTAAAACCTAAATTCCTAAATACATAGGGCCAAATGAAAACAAATGAAAAAGGAAGTTCGATAGCAATAAATCTTCATTCACGCCGAGGCCAAGAAACTTCACATGAAAGCAAAGAAAATGTTCAAACCTTCGCAGATGTGCTTTGCAGCATATCAGCATGTTTAAATTTTAAATTC
>JAHPZR010001235.1:0-2500 GCA_019787425.1 Platygyra sinensis | reverse complement strand
GCTAATTTAACATACCAGTTTATGAACAGTGTACCACTGTTCGTTACACGTAAGAATTATATCCTTTTGGTGTAAAAGTGAACTATTTTTCAAAATATGTGTTCCTCATGAAAATCAACAAAATTACTGGATATTAAGAGTAAAATAAATTTCGAAAACCTACGTCGCTAAGTGATATATTCCATGCAAATAATATTGAATGTATTCTGGAAATTATTGCAATAATTGTTTCAAAGGAGGTTTGTTTCTTGGAGATGTCAATGGAGGCTTTGCTCGTTTTCGGTCGTTTTAGTTTGGACGATAGGTAAAAACGCATCAAAAAGTATGCGTTTCCCTTCGGAAACGGATTTGAGTGGTCGGGGCCTAAGAAAATACAAATCAATGTTTAGTTGGCCTCAGTATGAAAGATCAACGGAGAACGCTTTCAAGCAAGTTTTGAATTTCGATCGGCGAAAACAAAAATATATAGTATTGTAGAGTAATGTACAGAGTATTACTTCGAAGCTGAATTCAACTTTTGGAACGATTGGTAACGCTACGGCTGATCAAATGACTTGGCAAAATTCGGAGAAGTCGTCGGAAAAAAACTCTAGCTTTCGCTTTAACCTGAAGAATTTAAAATTTAAACATGCTGATATGCTGCAAGGCACATCTGCGAAATTTTGAACATTTTCTTTGTTTTCATATGAAGTTTCTTGGCCTCGGCGTGAATGAACATTTATTGTTATCGAACTTCCTTTTGCATTTCTTTTCATTTGGTTCTATGTATTTAGGAATTTAGGTTTTAAAAGTGAACAGAAACTTGCAAGCTGGATCTCTTCATCCTTAATTTACGGCAACCTGGTTTATTTAGTTTATTCGGTTTCGTTTAAATATATTTTTGCAGTGGCTTTTAGCCAGTACAAAACTGCTGAGGAAGAACTAAGTGGCCACTTATTTAACAAAGTTGAAATACGATTGATCTCAAAATAATTGCCTTTTTCATCTCGTCTTTTTGATTTTGATGTTTTATCTTTCTTTCGCTGCTTTGCAAACAAATATTGAGCTTCCTGAAGAAATCCAAGTTTCTTAATCTACCCCGTCATGTGTGCGAGTCTTTTAACGTAAAGATTATCCAACCATCCATTACTGGTACGCGATGCTCGCCTGTATTTAAACACTGGCAAGACAAGACGGCTGCCGGGCTGCTAGAATTATCACTTTTCGATTATCACCGGACATACGAACGCTTGACGCTTAAGCTACCGTTAAGTGAAACACTTTTACACGTTTGTAAAAATGTTCTTTAATTTAACTTTTTTACAAGGGTTATCATGGCATGCTCCTTCGCACTTTAGCTGAAGACTTGATTGTCAACGGAACCAGATCTTCTTCCACACAGAAAAAAGGGCTGATAGCTCCTACTTTTGCGTCGAAATACGTTTAAAACTCCAATTCCTATAGAGGCGCTGTCCTCTGAAACGCTATAGGGTGATCAAATGCATCGATAATAAAGTGCACAGGCGTGAAATGCTTTTTAAAAAATGTTGTTAATTGTCACACTCTTAGGGATTTTAATTTTAATGTTTTAGCCCCACAAATAATCAACAACAGATCTGGGAATTTTATCTATCTTTAACTATTGACTTAATTTAACAAAATTATGCCTTTTATAAGAATGATTTTTATCCTTTAGTTGTACCTTCTTAATCATTTTTAGCATTTGTATCTTTTTATTTAGTACACGACGCCACAAACTTGTAGCTTTGAAATTGTTTAAAGGTTTCATGTGTTCTTCGCTGTAATATATCGTCGCGCGGCAAACAAACTATTTCATTCTTGTCGTTTTCAAACTGGTTCTTGCTCGTTTCTCTCGCCTTATTTTCTGTTGTTTTCTCAACTGTTGGCCGTTATATTTTATACAAGAATGGAAATTTTCCGTTTTGTCCTCGAAGTGAATAATTAACTCATTTCCCCTATTCAACTTTCTCGGCTTCTGTTGGACATTTTGTCGCGCAACAAAGAAAAAATAACTTATAATTTCTTGCTTTCTGATCAGTTTTCAGTACACATTAGGTTGCGCTGGTTTAGTTGATATTTTTTAATATTTTGGCCAGTCATTTATTCAACTTTAAATAAGCGATGTCGACTTGAAGCCTGTTCTTGTCACAGAGTGCTACCACTGTTCGTTACACGTAAGAATTACATCCTTTTGGTGTAGAAGTGAACTATTTTTCAAAATATGTGTTCGTCATGAAAATCAACAAAACTACTGGTTATTACTGTAAGAGTAAAATAAATTTCGAAAACCTACGTCGCTCAGTGATAGATTCCATGCAAATAATATTGAATGTATTCTGGAAATTATTGCAATAATTGCTTCAAACGAGGTTTGTTTCCTGGAGATGTCAATGGAGGCTTTGCTCGTTTTCAGTCGTTTTAGTTTGGACGATAGGTAAAAACGCATCAAAAAGTATGCGTTTCCCTTCGGAAACGGATTTGAGTGGTCGGGAGTAGTTAA
>JAHPZR010001234.1:22500-45447 GCA_019787425.1 Platygyra sinensis | reverse complement strand
TGAGAATTTGATTGAGTCCAGGACATCGAGCGGTACGGAGCGGCTTTACTATCTAGAACAGTACACTGCTGGCGATGTGAAGGAGCTTGTACGATCTTGTCATCATTTGGCTCCGGATGAAGGGTACTCTGAGGCCCGGAGACTGATTGAAAAGAAATTTGGAGACGAGTTTCGAATTGCGTCCGCGTACGAATCCAAGGCATTAAATTGGCCTCCTGTTAAGCCAGAGGATGGGTCGGCTCTCAGTAGGTTCTCCGTTTACCTTGCCAGTTGCAAAAATGCCATGAAGGGCAGCCGATATTCATCTAAGTTCGACCAACCGGACAATATTCAGAGGCTGATATTTAAACTGCCGTACAGTTTAAGAGAAAGATGGCGTCGTGTGGTCGATGACATCATGGAGCTGCAGGGCAGGCCCGTAAAATTCGACGATCTTGTCTCATTTATTGACCGCGAGGCCAGAATAGCCACCAACCCAGTTTTTGGTCAAATCTCAGAAAGCTCAAAAATGGTCGAAGCTCGGTCTGGTAAGGGAACAGTGCAGAAGTTGTTACCCAAGTCAAGAGAGTTAAGTCTCGCTGCTCAAGTGAATACTGACCATAGCCTCAACACAGAGGTGGATAGAAGCATTGACACTTCTCAATATACGCCTTCTGCTGCGCCTATCAGCGACTCCTGTTGTTTCTGCAACTTTAGCCACGCCCTCGAGGATTGTAGATCGCTGAGAAGCCGCCCTTACCAGGAGCGTATTCAGTTTTTGGCATCAAAAAGTCTTTGTTTTGGATGTTTGTCCGACAAACACGTTGCAAAGGACTGCCCTCAACGAAAATCGTGCAAATTCACCAATTGTCTAAAGAAACATCCTACTGTGCTTCACACTCAGCCTCGTGAAAAACTGAACAGCGAAACCAGCACCGGAGGCGCGGACAATGTTAGCGGCAGTGCAACTCAAGTACGTAATGGCATGGTCAGTACGGATGACACCTCATGTAGCGTTATTGGGGCCGGACGTCCGAGGACAGGCATGGCTATCGTGCCAGTGAAAGTTAAACGCAAAGGCAGTGACACCGCAATTACTACGTACGCCTTCTTGGACAGCGGCAGCAGTTCTACATTCTGCACGGAATCACTGATGAAGCAACTTGGTATCGACGGACGTAAGACAAGGATTTCCTTGACGACACTAGAGAAGAAAGGCAGCCTTGTTGACAGTTTTCTTATAAGAGACCTGATTATCTCTGACCTGGACGAGAACAACTTCATAGCGCTACCAGTCCTCTACACCAGAACCGAGATACCCGTCACAAAAGACGATATTCCAACCCAGGAGGATGTTGATCTGTGGCCCCACCTGTGCGGAGTTTACTTGCCTAACATTAGTGCGGAGATCGGCCTGTTGATTGCAAGCGACGTCCCAGAGGCCCTCGACCCACTCGAGGTCAAAAACAGTGAACATGGAGGCCCATATGCCTCGAGAACCCGCATCGGCTGGGTAGTTAACGGCCCGTTGGGGCGCTATCACCAAGGTGCGCACTCGACAAGTTTCTTTGTTAAGGCTGATACTGAGTTGCAGCAGATGGTCGAAAACTATTACAACCTTGACTTCAACGAGTCAATTGCCGACAACAGGACTGAGCTATCCCAAGATGAGCGTCGTTTTATGGCAAGCGTGGAGGAGTCCACGCTGTTGAAGGATGGCCATTACGAGATCCCCTTGCCATTCAGAGATCGACAGTGTCTAGTTCCAGACAATCGTACCCAGGCTGAACAGCGTGCATCCTGGTTGAAGAAAAGGTTGGAGAAGAATCCTAGGTTGCTTGACGATTACAAAGCTTTCGTTGAAGATATTGTTGCAAAGGGATACGCGCGCAAAGTTCCCCCGTACCAAAGAGAATCAGGTTATCAAGGCAAGACTTGGTTTATACCCCACCATGGCGTTTATCATCCGCACAAACCTGGAAAACTACGCGTAGTCTTTGACTGTTCTGCAAAGTACAAAGGAAAATGTCTTAATGATCTGCTGTTGAAAGGTCCTGACCTCACAAATTCTCTCCTGGGCGTCCTCACAAGATTTCGTCAGGATCGTGTGGCAGTGATGGCGGATATCGAGGCAATGTTCCACCAGGTTAGAGTTCCGGACCCTGACTGCTCTTTCCTTCGCTTTCTATGGTGGCCGGATGGGAAATTATCATGTGCAGTTGAAGAATATCAGATGACCGTCCACCTGTTTGGCGCTGTGTCCTCCCCAGCCTGTTCAAATTTTGCCGTCCGCAAAACAGCCGAGGATAATGCCAAGGATTTCTCTGCTGATGTCTTAAGTACAGTCCGACGGAACTTTTACGTGGACGATTGTCTGAAGTCTTTGCCTTCAGTTGAGGATGCTGTTTGTCATGTTGGAGAGTTGCGCAGCCTACTGCAGCGAGGGGGTTTTCGGCTAACAAAGTGGATCAGCAACAGCCGTGAAGTTTTGGAGAGTATTCCTGATTCAGAGCGCGCACAAGGAATCATGAAGCTAGACCTCCGGAAGGATGAATTGCCGATCGAACGGGCACTTGGCGTTCAGTGGAGAATAGAGTCCGACAAATTTGGTTTTAACATTAACGTCAAACTCAGACCACCCACTCGTAGGGGCATCTTATCCGTCATTGGGACAATCTTTGACCCCTTCGGCTTCGCGGCACCCTTTGTACTGACGGCCAAGAAGATTCTCCAGGACCTATGCCGGATAAAGTTGAGTTGGGACGACGAAATACCCACAGAGTATGTGGTGCGTTGGCAGAGATGGCTATCGGACCTCCCAAAGTTGTCTCAGTTCACAATCGACCGCTGTCTTAAACCAGCCAACTTTGGTAACATCGCGTCCAGTCAGCTGCATCATTTTTCAGACGCCTCTGAAATTGGTTTTGGATCGGTCTCGTATCTCCGCCTGTCTGATGGTACTGGTGGAGTTCACTGCACGATCCTCCAAGGGAAGTCACGTCTTGTGCCCCTCAAGCAAGTTACAATTCCTCGTTTGGAACTCTCAGCTGCGGCAGTCTCAGTGCAGTCGGATAAAGTTCTGAAAAGGGAGCTGGACTTGCCGCTAACCGAGAAATCTGTTTTCTGGACGGACAGCACATCAGTGTTGCGCTATGTTAGGAACGAAACCAAACGGTTTCACACATTCGTGGCTAATCGTATCGCAATCATTCGAGACGGTTCGGGTCCAGATCAGTGGAGGCATGTGAGCGGAGACCTGAATCCAGGTGACGACCTTTCCAGGGGGTTATCGGCGGAAGCTCTCCTTAGTTCTGACCGCTGGATAAAGGGGCCGGCGTTTCTCTGGGAGCAAAAAGAGCGGTGGCCGCAGGGTCCTTTGTCACTGGGCAGTATTCCAGACGCAGATCCAGAAGTTAAGGTGGATGTTAATGTTAACGCGACGTCAGTGGCTGTGCCCTTTTGTCCTCTAGTGGACTACTTTCGAAGAACGTCTTCCTGGCATCGCCTCAAAAAATCAGTTGCTTGGTTCCTACGGTATCGGGAGAATTTGCGATTGGCAAGTACACGCAAGAAGTTAGCAAACGCTCCTTGGCGGCGCATAAACATAGAAGAAATGAGGGCAGCAGAATTAGAGATACTTAAGTGTGTCCAGTTGCATTATTTCCCTGAAGAGCTCCAATCGCTTACAAATTCCGGAGTTGATGTGGCGCATGTAAAGAAAACCAGCGGTCTTCGAAGTCTAGACCCAGTCCTTGTTGATGGTCTAATACGTGTTGGTGGGAGACTTGGTTTAGCCCCAGCATCTTTTGATTCCAAGCATCAGATCATCCTACCAAAGAGTGATCATGTGTCCACCCTGATAATTGAGCACTGTCACCTGGTATCTGGGCACTCTGGAAGAGAGTACGTGCTAAGTCTCTTGCGTGAAAAATTTTGGATCGTTAGGGCAAGCTCTGCAATTAGGAGAGTTCTATCAAAGTGCGTTAGTTGTCGGCGTCGTCAACGTCCCGTTTGCGAGCAGAAAATGGCTGACCTTCCTGTGGATCGTCTTACCCCAGATCAGCCGCCCTTTACATCAGTCGGTGTCGACTACTTTGGTCCCTTTCAAGTGAAGCGTGGACGAAGTCTCGTAAAGAGGTACGGAGTTATTTTCACTTGTTTGGCCATTCGAGCGGTACATATTGAAGTCTCGCACAGTCTGGACACCGATTCCTTTCTGTTGGCACTGAGAAGGTTCATAGCGAGAAGAGGCCAAGTAAAGGAGATTCGTTCAGACAACGGCACCAACTTTTCAAGCGGTGAGAAAGAGCTCCGTGAATCCATCAACGCCTGGAATCAAGAGAAAATCCACGAAAACCTGTTGCAAAGAAACGTCAAGTGGTCCTTCAATCCCCCTTACGGCTCGCATTACGGAGGCGTTTGGGAGCGATGTATTCGTACGGCTCGGAAGATACTTCAGGCGTTACTCCGAGAGCAGACTACCGACGACGAAGGCCTGGTTACTTTAATGTGCGAGGTGGAGAGCATTATGAATGGCCGCCCAATCACGACAGTTTCCACTGACCCCCAAGATCTGGAGCCTTTGACTCCCAATCATTTGTTGCTTTTGCGCTCAGAGTCACCAATGCCGCCAGGGCTATTTAGAAGAGAGGATCAGCTGTCACGCCGCAGATGGAGGCAAGTGCAGTATTTGGCAGATATCTTCTGGAAAAGATGGTCAAAGGAGTACCTGCCGTTGCTCCAAGGTAGACAGAAATGGCTACGACCACGCAGAAATTTGGCCGTTGGAGATATCGTCCTGGTTTCTGTCGAGAATTCCCATCGTAATTCGTGGCCCCTTGGAAGAATCGTCGAAGTCCTTCCCGATAAGAAAGGGTTTGTTCGACGCGCAAAAGTATCTGTCAAGTCAACAATTCTCGAGAGACCGGTCGACAAGCTTTGTCTTCTTGTTGAAGGAGATGAATCTCAGTAAATGAAACATTAAGGCTGCTCAATCAAGTTAAAACTTTGCCTTGTCACGTGAATTAATGGACATCAATGAACAATATGTTTACGGCTTTAGTGAAATTAGCCGCCTAGTACTGCGCGTGGTAGTGTTACGTTTTTTCATTGTCAGATTATTTCGTACACTTATTATGTTGCCATCAAACCGTGTATATGCAATTTCATAGCCGATCGATCTAATGTTGTAATTTTTAAGTGTCTCGCTCTCGTGTCGACACTTGGGGCCGGTGTTAGATCGTAACGCCTCAAATGGTGTTAACGTGCGTTGTATTAATTAATGTGTATATTCTTTGTATTGCTTCATACTACGGGTTGGAATGTGTCGCTTGTATCGTCGTGTGATTTATTCAAATAGTTTTTGGGGTGTGCATTTATTTTAAGTTTTCGCTGTGCGAATCGGAGAGTTAATATCCAAATCTAAGCATCGAGTGCAGTTTCTGATAAAATCACAATCACGTCTCAGCCGTTTGTAGGCAGTCCCAGCATCGCATTACAAATGTAAGTCTTCGTTATTGTCATGAGTTTTAACTTGTACTGTTTTCGCTTTAAAGTTTGTTTTGTTCATGTTTGTTTCAGTTTTAACCGCACAATGAGCCATAATTGAAGATCGTTTACAATAAAGTGTGTGTGTAAAATTGTCATTCCTTGCTGGAGATGTTGTGTCCTGCTGGTAGTTTCACCTATACCTATTACCTATACCTATACCTATACCTATACCTATACCTTATACCTATTACCTATACCTCTACCTATACCTGTAACACCAACGGGGATAAATTCGCCGAACATTACATTGACTACGGTTCCTTGATGACCGGAGCTATACATAATTCTGAGGTTTAAGTAACTTTCGATGACAAAAGTGTTTTTAAATAAACCATACCGCGTTCAACAAAACTTGCAATTGGAAGTCTGCGACTGAGCCGTGAAACCTGGACATCAAAAAGACGGACTTTGCGCTGATCGAGCTAAAATCAGGACTCACAATAACAAGAAAAACAATAACTTCACGATCTTCCAAAAATCAAGGTTGAAAGTAATAAACAATTGTTTGAGATCACCTTATAAACTAAACCCAGTTATTACTTTGGATCGAAATTGACCAATTACGAAACAAAACGGTGGCGTTTTCCTGAGAGGGTCCGCAGGAAAAAAGAAGCCATCTAAAGTACCCCTGTGACAAAATAATAATTATTATTTTTCTTTGGATTTCAAAACTATGTTAACTAAACACTAAGTGACCCAAGTTGTAATCCTGATTTAAAAAAGGCACCTGTTTATTTTAACTGGAACTTTCCTATTTAATGATCCGCCATTACTAATTTAAGTTCTTGAGAGAGCTGGATCGAGGAGAAAATGACGTCAAAGGCTCACTAGTTCAAGAATGCAATGCGTGTGTACGCTGCAGAATTAATATGCAGCAACGGGAGTTTTGCGGCTTTCACAACTTTTAAACTCGCACTTTGCATACATAATAAGCTGCGTTCACACGCTGAAATTTTAAGCTGGTGAGGCCTTTGACGTCACTTTTCCCGGATCCAACCCTCTGAGGTCAAATCGGTCAGGTTTGAACGTGAGTAATGGCGGATCGTGAAATCCAAAACTTGACACGCAAAGTGAAACAGCCTTTGTGGATAAAAAAGGAAAGGTCAGAATTTTGCCAGTCAAGTGTTAAAGCAAGACACCCTTTCAAGAATCGCAAGAAAAAAAAGAAGTGATGCTTTTTGATCACAGGGGGCACTTTACAAAGACGTTGCACCTTTCTGGCTAGGTTAGAAGCGAAAATAATAGTTTTACAATTGTGACGACTAATGCTTCATTCTGGTCTATTTATCTCGGCGTTTGTCTTTGCCAGTAACTCTGGTCCACTTCGATTAACGGATTTTTTTGCTATTTTTCACTCAGTGATTTTATTCTTGCAAAAAAGTGGGGGAGGGGGGGGGGGGGCGAAGGTTGTTCCCGCCAGCCCTCCCTCATGCGCGGGGTCCCTGCAAGGAGACAACTATTTAACAAATAGATTCCTATGTTGCCGTGCGGTCTGTTCAGTAATAGATCACAGATGACGTCAAAATGTGGTAAGAACAAAAAAGTGGCACACGAGGCGTAGCCGAGTGTGTCATGATGTTTCTCTACCACATTTTGACGTCTTCTGTGATCTATTACTGAATCAGACGCACGGCAAACATGGAATCTCTTGTGTTTTATATAATAACGAAAAAGCCTTTTTTATTTTCAAAATATTTCAAACATAAGGAAAAAGTTCATGCAATTCTGTTGAAAATATTTGAAGTTCAGGATAGTTATGCTGACCTAAACACGATAATCCTCTGATTTTAAAAAATATTAACCCCCCGCTTATACTATAATAGCTGCCTCGATTTTCTTATCTCAATTTCTCTCGTGACTGACCCTTTTTATTACAAATATGGTACTGTCTGTTTTCATTTCAACTATCGGTATAAATCTTTTTAAAAAAAAAGCCGTCCACACACCACTGCTCCCCTCGGGATTTAGCCTTGGCTCTTTGCAGGGTGGTGTGTGATATTTGTATATTTGAATGGCAAGGAAATAAAGCTGTTGTTGTTGTTGTTGCTGTTGTTTGCTGTACATAACGCGAAAGCCGGCCTTTTGCCCGGCCTTTGCCTCCGCCTTTGTCCCACTTTGGGCGAAGTGACGAAAAAAGCCATTTGAACGTGATCTATGATCTATACAAAATGAAGCAATTTCAGTTGGTTGCTGTGCGTTATCAAAGAATTGGTGATTGGTCTAGAAAAAATCCCGCCAGACTATCAAATCCTGACTCGAGCGAAGCGTCGCTTATCGTTGGTATGAAGACTTACAGCGAAAGCAGAATTGAACTGGGAAATGTACAAAATCTTGAAGAAAAGGCTGGAAAAATCAAGTCAGTTTTTGTCATCGGAGCAGCCCAGTGAGCCGAAAAGCTTGGAAAAGCTTTGAAAATTACAGGAGTTGAAAAAATACCCTCGGAAAACTTGTGGTTGTGGTTAACCTAGAAGCCATTTGATTCGAGTTTTGAATGAAAGGAGCATAAATGACGTAGAGATTTTTGTCTTCTGTGGTTGGTGATTCTCAAATCAGCTTGATATGGTGTCGGAGACACATTTTAGCTGCGATACTGTTGCCGTGAGCTGTGGTTAGCTGTACTTAGCTCGCTGCTGTGCCCTGAAACGGACAGGAACGATTCGCATCGGAAAGAAAGGTTATCTATTTATTTTACTGATTTTAAGAAATGATGGTTTCATGTTTCATTCCTAACATCGATCAGTGTGTGAAACATTGTTTTGACACTGGGAAAAGTTTAATTTTTTAAATAAATTAATCTCAGAAACATTTTGTTCATTGGGTTTGTTAAATTCGAGATAAAGCAATGCTTTTCGGCTTACCAAGACCAAGTTTGTGCTTGGTTTAGTCTCGCTCGACTGCCGACAGCGACTGCTCGAATTTTTTTCTGGATCATTTTCTAAAAGAAACGGCTTTATCTTTCGTTTTCTGGCTTCTCGAACCTGTTCAATGCCTCGGCAAGACTTTTTTGTAGCTTATCTTTTGCCCAGTCACATAAAATATTATCCTAATTCTCAAAACTTTCCGCCATTTGCAAACGGCAGAGAGAAAAGCTTTGTAACGATGACGTCAATCGTGCATCTGTATTCTAATAGATCATAGGAGAGAACCAATCAAAATGCGAGAATAACTTGGGTTATGATTGCCCCCGCAGGGTTTTGGCCAGAGGCCAAAACCCGAGGAGGCATTATAGTCTCCCCCGCGTATACGTATAAAGAATGTGTGAAATATTGGTGTAGTATGCGAATGGATCCCCGATTTGATGAAACTAGGCGCGCACGGTGGTCCCGGGTAAACGGGTCGGTTTCGCCATCTGCGAGCGGCATTTCAAGGTCAATACGGCCTGCATTTAATACGATTTCAGCGCGATCAAATAAATTCGCTTCGAAATGCCGAGATGCTCAAAGATCCTGAAGATGGATTTTGGGAGAAAAAACAGCTCAGAGGAATTTTTTTTTTTTTTTTTTTTTTTTTTTTTTTAATTAAATTGCAATTTACTTTACATCCTGACACACATTTCACTATTTACATACTACACTTATACTCCACTTACTACTTACACATTACCTACATGGTACTACTCTTAATACAGTACAGCTACACTGATTACCGCATTACGTTTGGCCTATTCACAGTTCGTATCACTAAAAAAAATACTTTTTTGTACATTTATAGTTTAGCATAAATATTGTTATAACATCTATAGATATATACATATATTGTAAAGTTTACGGCCAATTTACATCTACTTAAACCCATCTACATCCTACTTAGAAAAACTTGCCAGTGTTACACATCACTGCTACACATTTAAACCTTCCAATGAATATTTATGTGTTAATTTTGCAATGAAATCAAACATGGAGATTTCCTCATGAGTTAACTTTGCGTTGTACAAATAGTACTTTGCAAACAACAGAGTGAAATTGAGCTTTCTTTCAGGGTATTGTTCAGCATTCTTTTTATTTAATTTTCTGCCAAACATTGTCTCCATCTGCGAGAAGCTTAGAGAGGTGGCATTTTCGGAGTTAAACCACTTGATAACTTCTGAGAAAAATAGTTTTGTGCAAGAGCAATTTTGGAAAGTGTGGATTATTGAATCATTCATTTGACAAAATGTACATAGCATATTGTCTTCTTTTCCATAAAGAAACAGCTCTTTTTTGGTAACTAGTGTTCTATGCAAAAGTTTAAAATAAAATTCTCTCAACTTGTTATCCTTGCAAATGGTTTTCATGTCCCCAAAATATGACTCTAAAGGGATATGATCTACTTGTAAATCTCGAGCCCATTTTGCGCTCGCCTTGAGTTGGATTTTGTCCTTGTTTATTAGTAGTTTATAAAAGTCTTTATTTTTCATTTTAAGGAGGTTTATACAGATTTCTGATGAAAGTGGGAAAACATTTTTTGACAAGAAGTCTGTTTTTTCTACAGAGGTTACTTTTGCACTTTCTATGAAATTTTTTGGAATTGCTGAAATAACTTGAAAATACGTCAGAAAATTGCAACTTAAAAGATATTTCTCTGTAAATTTTGCGTACGACATAACTTTACCATCAGCGTCTAAAAGATCTTGGATGAGATATACGCCTTTCTCAAACCAAGTTTTGTAGAAGATAGAGCATCCGTCTACCAATATATCTTTGTTATTAAACAAAACAAATTCTTGATGGGAAAAAGACTCGTAGTAGGATGTCTTAAGTTCCAGGAAATGCTGAAGTATTTCTTTGTAGAACTGGGGTAAATTGATCCTCGCAAGGAACTTTTTATCGTAGTTGCACCTTAACAAAAAATTTAGCCCTCCAAATTTGTCCAATAGGTGGTTGGGAATGGCCTTCCAGGAGTCCACAAAATTTTCCTCCTCCGATAAAAGTCTTGGGATCCATGCCAACTTCATCGACTTTGCCATGATATCAATACTGGGCGCGCGTAGACCACCTTCGTCATAATCAGAGATCATTACTCTACGTTACTCTGGTTTAAAAATATCTCAAGACCAGTCTTTCCCATGACTGATCAAGGGTTGCTAAACGAACTGGTTTTCTGGACGGTGTTTCGACGACCGGTTGGCCAAGCTCGAGTCCCTCACCACCGTTGTCTAGAAATACTCCCAGTTGTGTGACTCTGGCGGCCGGGACTTTCATGGGCTTGGAACTGGAAGCCGGATTTCGGGGTAAATTTAAAACTGGATCGGTTCGCCGCTTGTTGTCCTGCCGAACTCTCTTCGGGCTCGGGATTAAATGCAAAATCAACTAAGTGTAAGTCCGCCATTTTGATTTGTTTGACTGGTTTTCATCCGATTTGCGAGTTGATCCACCTCGCTTAATCCTTGGATAATGCTATCGAGCTTCGAGGAACAGAATGATATTGTTTTATACTGAATGTTGTCATAAATCACTGTAGTTTCGTCGGCATGTTACGCTTTCCAGGTACCACGGCTCCAGTGGTCCGTTCTCAAATATCTAGAAAATTAAACCATTGAAAAGACAGTTTTTTTCAACACATACTTAGAGACTGATTGTACTGAATCAGTGTTATTGCACTATCAGCTGGAGTTTTTTTTCCTTGGTTATAAGCGGATTGCGAAAACAACTGAAGAGTTGGTGGTAAAAGTTCGTTCACCACCATCATCGTTTGCGTTTCATTATACTTTTGAGTGGCAAACATTCAAACACCTTTTCTTCAAGCAGACCCATGTGCAAATGTGCGTCACTTGTCACGCAAATATCTCTTTCAGCTTGTCCTCTAACAGTGTGCACCCCTTTCATTTTTTAATCTCAAAATGCCTCCAAAAGGACAGATTGATGTTATCCGTTTTTTCGCTTTTCATACGAGTAACGTAGGAGACAGCAGACAGCGTCAGAAGCGAATACATGCTCTTTTTAGCCAACGGAAACAGCGATCCCAAAACTCGGTGCTTAAGGCCATGTTACACGAGGCAATTTTTCTTGAAAAATCCTTTCAAGTTGCAGAGGGGATGTTACACGCAAGCAACTTGTCTCGCAACGTTGCGAAAAGTAGAGGGTCGTTCTACTTTTCTTGCACCTCGCAACGCAACAATTGCAGTTGCAAAATGGGGTGTTACACATGAATTTTTTCTTGCAACTTGCAACGCAACGTTTGTTGCGTTGCAAGTTGCAAGAAAATCGCTTCGTGTAACATGGCCTTAAGAGCACGCACTGCCATTTAGTGCCGGTTACGTTTGTTGTTTTTAGAGTACAGTGACGTGCATGTTGCGTTATCTTAAAAGGACTTGTTTGATTGCTTTTAATTTTATCGTTTCTGCTTTAGTCTGTGAGCAAGTTCCAGTAGGAAACGGGCTGGGAGCTATTCTTAATCCCGCTATTTAAGTTGTAAAAATAATTTATTTATTTGGTGTCGCACTGATAAAATGTTCCAGTTATTGTTTTCGTGTAAAGGTCCAGTTGTTGAGAAAGACAGGTTTACATCCTGTATGTGTCAATTATATAAGTTAACTCTGGTTCCAGAAAAACAGGAGTATTCCTGTCGATACTTTGTATAATTTATTTATTCTTTGTATGTTTTTCCATCGACACTTTTCTATCCGCTTTTTCCCATCCGCAGGTATCCGGCCCACCTTTAGCAGACACCATAACGTCTAAAATTGATGAATTCCTGGCAACGTTTTACAGACAATGATCTGATAAGTACTGATAAAATCTGGGAAGAGTCGTCTTGCACCTGGGATGGGTTCCCGATTCTACTTTTAGATCACTCGCAAGAATCAGGGACTGTGGAGGGGGAGGGGCTGGTAGTGGTATAGCCCTGTCAATCCAGATGATATGGATAATGTGCTGAAGTTTGCCAGTTGAACTTGGTCAGATGTTTAAAGGCCCGTTTACACAGGCGATTTTTCTCGCGGCGACTCGATGCAATTTTGTCGCAGCAAAATTGTATCAAGTTTTCATACATGTTCGAAACCCCTGCGATATCGCGGCGACAAACCGCACTGAAAATCGCACCTGGTTTACACGTGCGATTTTGGAGTTGCAACTTAAGCGCGACAAAAATTGCATCGAGTTGCTGCGACAAAATCGCCTGTGTAAACGGGCCTTTAGTCTCCAGGGTCCTGAGAATTGTGAAAATAAGCAAACGCTAACATGCTACATCACGAAATAAAATGACCTGTAACAATAATAAAACCAACACCTGATTCGTGATAGAAGTCTAATGATTATAGTTGGCCTCTCCGTTGACTTCGTTCTCGTTATTGTGACAGGAAAACGAAGATTCCACTTCACATTTTTTTGGTATCACTTCGTGTTTACAAGTCTAGGCGTACGCAACGTGAAAATTCTCCCGTATGAAACAAACACAAAGCCGTTCCTATTCGAAACAAGAGTGACTTTGTAATTGGCTACCAGATTGCATATCCTTGAAGATTCTGGTACACTTTTATAATAATTATGTCTTTATTTTTAATTTATTTCATGTTTAATTTTTAGTTAATGTAATTTTTTACAGTTCAAATAAACCTTGCTGTTGTTGTGTTTGGACTTTTCTTTTTCTTTTCCCCTTGAAAGCTCGCGATTTCTGCATTGCTGCAAATTGCGTTGTTTAGCAAATATAGATCTTAAAGTTAATCATTTCGCAAAGTACCATTTCGCAAAGTACTATTTCACAATGTACCATTTCGCAAAGTACCATTTCGTTTCGTTTCGTTTCGCAAAGTACCGTAAGCCAAAATCATTTTATGGTTTCACATCGCTATAGGTCTGTGGAGCCGATTTACAACAAATAAGCAAATTTTTAGATTACGATGAGTTCTACACTAAGGAGGGAATGCACAGAACGAACTACTATGGAAAGCCATAGTGGACAAAAGTGGTCGAGATTATTTTTAAGATCCAGTTTCTAGGGTAACAAGCCCAGATGTCATTCCATCAAGCGAGATACAAATCCACCCTTTCAGAATTGATATTGATCTTTCGAGATTTGTTCTCGTGGGTCGAGAATTTTTTTGGCCGGTCGAGAAATTTTTTCACCGGTCGAGAATTTTTTACCGGTCGAGAATTTTTTTGCACCAGTCGAGAACTTTTTTGTCGGTCGAGAATTTTTTGGCCGGTCGAGAATTTTTTGCACCGGTGGAGAAATTTTTTTGTCGATCGAGAATTATTTTACCGGTCGAGAATTTTTGCACCGGTCGAGAATTTTTTGCACCGGTCGGGAATAGTCTTTGTTGGTCGAAAAGTTTTTGGCCGATCGAGAGTGTTTTTTTTAGTAGTGGTCGAGAAGTTTTTTGGTCTGTCGATCGAGAGAAATCCGAGAAGCTGGACGAGAAATTTTTGTGGGCAGCGGGGTTTTCGCGCCAAAACGTATCTCGTGGTATAAACATGGCGTCCAATTCAGCGGGGAATGTGCTTAGGGAAATTCTCGGTAGAATCGACGAGTTATCTGCAGCAATTGAGCAAAGTGGCTCGTCTTTAAGCAGTGGCAACAACTTCTCAATCAACGTCATCAGTAGAAAACGAAGTTCGGAACGCATTTGGCGCTCTTCATCAAGCTCCTTCCTCAACTGCCAGCGCATCCTCCCGTGTGTTTCAAGATATGCGTACTTCCGGTTGCACGTACTTATGTCAATCAAATATATACTGTCAATCAAATAAACGAAAGAGCAGCTTCTCTTAAAATGGCGTGTTTCACTGCGAAACCTAAACATGGTGTCAGAGTAAAAGCTCAAGGATAACGGTCTTCGCAACTGTAAAAGTCGTCGTAACTCATCAAAAAACGGCTGAAAAGTAGGTCTAAGAAGACGAAAGCACGTTTGGAAATAGAGTTTCGAAAACAAGACGAAATACAAAGAAGACATCCCTGCGCCCGAAGAGAGTTCGGCAGGACAACAAGCGGCGACCGATCCAGTTTTAAATTTTACCCCGAACTCCGGCTTTCCAGTTCCAAGCCCAATGAAAGTCTCCGGCGCCAGAGTCACAAACTGGGAGTTTTTTAGACAACGGTGGGAGGACTACGAGCTTGGCACCGGTCTCGAACACCGTCCAGAACCAGTTCGTTTAGCAACCCTTCGCTCAGTCATGGGGAAGACTGTCTGAGATATTTTAAACCTAGAGTAACGTAGAGTAATGATCTCTGATTATGACGAAGGTGGTCTACGCGCGCCCAGTATTGATATCATGGCAAAGTCGATGAAGTTGGCATGGATCCCAAGACTTTTATCGGAGGAGGAAAATTTTGTGGACTCCTGGAAGGCCATTCCCAACCACCTATTGGACAAATTTGGAGGGCTAAATTTTTTGTTAAGGTGCAACTACGATAAAAAGTTCCTTGCGAGGATCAATTTACCCCAGTTCTACAAAGAAATACTTCAGCATTTCCTGGAACTTAAGACATCCTACTACGAGTCTTTTCCCATCAAGAATTTGTTTTGTTTAATAACAAAGATATATTGGTAGACGGATGCTCTATCTTCTACAAAACTTGGTTTGAGAAAGGCGTATATCTCATCCAAGATCTTTTAGACGCTGATGGTAAAGTTATGTCGTACGCAAAATTTACAGAGAAATATCTTTTAAGTTGCAATTTTCTGACGTATTTTCAAGTTATTTCAGCAATTCCAAAAAATTTCATAGAAAGTGCAAAAGTAATCTCTGTAGAAAAAACAGACTTCTTGTCAAAAAATGTTTTCCCACTTTCATCAGAAATCTGTATAAACCTCCTTAAAATGAAAAATAAAGACTTTTATAAACTACTAATAAACAAGGACAAAATCCAACTCAAGGCGAGCGCAAAATGGGCTCGAGATTTACAAGTAGATCATATCCCTTTAGAGTCATATTTTGGGGACATGAAAACCATTTGCAAGGATAACAAGTTGAGAGAATTTTATTTTAAACTTTTACATAGAACACTAGTTACCAAAAAAGAGCTGTTTCTTTATGGAAAAGAAGACAATATGCTATGTACATTTTGTCAAATGAATGATTCAATAATCCACACTTTCCAAAATTGCTCTTGCACAAAACTATTTTTCTCAGAAGTTATCAAGTGGTTTAACTCCGAAAATGCCACCTCTCTAAGCTTCTCGCAGATGGAGACAATGTTTGGCAGAAAATTAAATAAAAAGAATGCTGAACAATACCCTGAAAGAAAGCTCAATTTCACTCTGTTGTTTGCAAAGTACTATTTGTACAACGCAAAGTTAACTCATGAGGAAATCTCCATGTTTGATTTCATTGCAAAATTAACACATAAATATTCATTGGAAGGTTTAAATGTGTAGCAGTGATGTTTAACACTGGCAAGTTTTTCTAAGTAGGATGTAGATGGGTTTAAGTAGATGTAAATTGGCCGTAAACTTTACAATATATGTATATATCTATAGATGTTATAACAATATTTATGCTAAACTATAAATGTACAAAAAAGTATTTTTTTTAGTGATACGAACTGTGAATAGGCCAAACGTAATGCGGTAATCAGTGTAGCTGTACTGTATTAAGAGTAGTACCATGTAGGTAATGTGTAAGTAGTAAGTGGAGTATAAGTGTAGTATGTAAATAGTGAAATGTGTGTCAGGATGTAAAGTAAACTGCAATTTAATTTAAAAAAAAAAAAAAAAAAAAAAAAAAAAAACCTAGAGTTGACTCAGGAAGAGAGAGGAAGCGTGACGTCCAGTTTAAAAGCTTTGGAAGCGTATTTCAAGCTAAAAACAAATGTGGTCTACGAGAGATTTCTGTTCAATTCAGCTACACAAAGTTCCGAAGAGGAAATAGATGAATTTGTAAATCGACTGAGAAAGATGGCTTCATCATGCAAATATGGCATGCTCACTGACGAGATGATTCGCGACAGAATCGTAATAGGCGTCCGAGATAAAGCTACAAAGCTACGACTACTCAAAGAAGAGGAATTGGACCTGAATAAAGCACTCAGTATTTGCAGGTCTAATGAAGCGGCTTCCAAACAGCTCAACTTTATGAAACATGAGGAAATCCAAACAGACGAGCAAGTGAACGCCGTGGACAGTCAAACGAAACGAGCAGATAAGTGGAACAAAACAAAGAAAGACACAAAAAATGGAAAGCATGGAAAGATTTCAAAAGGCGCAAAGAAGAATTGCAGCAGATGTGGAGGAACAAAGCAACATAGGAAAGAAGAATGCACAGCATATGGTCAAACATGCCACTTGTGCTCGAAGCCAAATCATTTTGCATCTGTTTGTTGCTTTAAAAACAAGCCAGCAGGTGGAAAGACAGTGCGCAGAGGGCACAACAGCGTGAAGCAAGTCACTGAAGAAACGGATACGTCTGATGATGAAATGACCGACACTGAAGATCCACTCTTTAAAATCGAAGAAGTCTCCAGTGTGAAGACACCAGGCAAGCAATTCAACGCCAAGAGAGTATTTTCAGACCCAGAAGAGTTATACAACACCGAATTAGAATGCCAGCTAGACACCGGCGCCACGTGTAATGTGATGAGTTTGCGCGACCTAGCTGTCATAAACCAAACAGGAGATCCACCACTGAGAATTAGTAAAGTGAAGCTCAAGTTATTTGACGGTTCTCTCATGAAGCCCTGTGGTGTAGCCACCCTCAAGATTCACCGAAACAATACAACCAAAGAATCGGACTTGCAGATTGTTGAGACTGTGAACAAGCCTCTTCTATCCGCTGAAACTTAGGTGAAGCTGGGACTCTTGAAGCTTTCTCTCACAGGCACAGCACAAGTAAACAGTATGGGTACAGAGCCAGTAAAGTCTAGTGTTCCACTAACCAGAGAGAAAATTCTAGCTGACTACAAAGATGTGTTCGAAGGCCTTGGTCACATAGGAGAGTCCAGCTCCTTTGTTGTCAACCCAAACCATCCCCCAGTGCAACACGCACCCAGGCGGATACCTGTAACTCTACAAATAGAAGTCAAGGAGAAGATCGCAGAGTTGGAGAAGAAAGGCATCATTCAAAAGGTTACCGAACCCACTGAGTGGATTAGTAGTATGGTCATCGTGTCAAAGCCAGGAAAGATAAGAATTTGTCTAGATCCCCGAGATTTGAACAAGGCGATCCAGAGACCGAAAATACCAGATGCCAACATTAGAAGAGATACCCCCCAAACTCAGCAAAGCGAAAGTCTTTACCACACTTGATGCAAAAGATGGTTTTTACCAGATTGGATTAGATGAAGAGAGCAGTAAGAAAACAACTTTCTGGACTCCATTTGGCAGCTACAGATATTTAAGAATGCTATTTGGTATTAGTGTGGCTCCCGAGGAGTTCGAGTGTAAGCTGCACGAGAAACTTACCGGATTAGAAGGTGTCGAAATTCTTCGAGATGATCTACTATTGGTCGGATATGGAGATACCCAGGAAGAAGCAGATGCCAATCACGATGAAAACCTCAGAAAACTCCTAGACAGAGCTAGAGAAGTCAACCTCAAGACAAAGTCAAAGCAGTGGAAAACATGCCCAAGCCAACATGTAAGAAAGAGACTCTAAGTCTACTTGGTTTCATCAACTATCTGGCCAAATTCTTACCAAGACTATCTGTGGTAGCACAGCCGTTGAGAGATCTGACCCTGACCAACGCCCAATTTACATGGCCCGAGAAACACGACAAGGCGTTCGACGAAGTGAAGAAACTAGTGGCAAACGAAAGAATGGAACAAATTAAGTGTGGATATTAAACAGAGTACCAGTGTAAAAAGTTTTAAGCGTTCCCTTTTTAAAATAATCTTAGATAATCAAATTCTTAGCAAATCATTCCTGTAAATTTTTAATTTTAACAATATTTTATGATGTATATAGGTTTGTGTTTTATTTTTCAAATTTTTAATTTTTGAGGGCCATTAGTTTATCAGTTTTATTACTGTTATATGTTACCCTCGTTAAATAAAGTCTTACTTACTTACTTACTTACTATCCAGTACTCAAATATTATGACTTCAATGACGAGGTTATTATTCAGTGTGATGCCAGCGAACGAGGTCTTGGTGCAACACTCCTTCAGAACGGGCAACCAGTTGCGTTTGCGTCACGAACACTGTCTGCAGTTGAACAAAGGTACGCACAGATAGAGAAGGAATGTCTGGCCATTGTGTTTGGTTGCCAAAAGTTCTCACAGTACGTCACAAGATGAGACAAAGTCACCGTCGAATCAGATCATAAGCCGCTGCAGTCAATATTCAAGAAATCGCGTCTGTGTGCGCCAAGCCGTCTCCAAAGAATGATGCTTCGACTACAGAGATACAACCTTCAAGTAGTCCATAAACCAGGAACGCAGATATTCGTAGCTGATCACCGGTCCAGAGCTTTCCTGAAAGACACTGGTCCAGAGGATGAAGAGTTTCAAGTTTTTGCTCTGGAGCTGGAAGCGATGAACCCGTTTGATACCATCAAGATAAGTAGTGAGAGACTGCCCCAGCTTCAAAAGGCCATAGAACAAGACCCTGTCATGCAGACCCTCAAAACTACCATACTGATTGGTTGGCCAGAGAGAAGAGAAGAAGTACCAGTTCAGATTAGAGAATATTGGAATTACAGAGAAGAACTAACACTTCACAACAGCATTCTTTTCAAGAATCAGCGAGTCATCATTCCAAACGCTCTGAGACCAGAACTGACAACTAGAGCTCATTCCAGTCACCAAGGAATCGAAGCCTGTATACGAAGAGCAAAAGATGTAGTCTTCTGGCCCTCCATGACCAAAGACATCAAAGAAGCTGTTGTGAAATGTGAGATATGCGCAGCATTCCAAGCGAAGAATGTCAAGCAGCCAATGAAGACACATGAAATACCTGATCGACCATGGAGCAGAGTTTCATCAGACCTATTCACTCTGAACTGCAAGGAGTACGTTGTGCTTTCAGACAGCTACGCAGATTTCATAGAAGTTGGCGAGTTAAAAGGCACAACCGCGGACTACATCATAGAGTTTCTCAAAGAGCAGTTTAGTCGCTACGGCATACCTGATGTACTTGTTACCGACAATGGGCCGCAGTATTGCTGCCGAGAGTTCACAGAGTTTTCCAGAGAATGGGAGTTTAAGCACGTGACGTCATCACCCAGACATGTCAAATCCAATGGCAAGGCCGAATCCGCGGTTAAAGTGGCAAAGAAGATTTTCAAGAAAGCTCACAGAGACAACAAGGACACGTGGCTAGCATTGTTGGATCAACAGAACACACCAACACAAGGTGTGAACTCTAGCCCAGTACAGAGATTGATGTCCCGCAGAACACGTACACTGTTACCGGTATCAGCAAATCTTCTGTACCCCAGAGTAGAAGAAGGAGTCAAAGAGAAATTGAAGGCCAAGAGGCAGACAGCTAAAGGCTATTGTGATAGAAGTGCCAAAGTACTACCAGAGCTAGAAATAGGCCAAGAAGTTAGAATAGCTGGTCAGAGAAACAAAATTTGGGAACCTGGTACCTGTGTCCAGAAGCTATCAGACCGCTCATACCTAGTTGATGTCAATGGAAACAGACTACGCCGAAACAGAGAGGGATTGAGGCCCAAGAAAGACACCCAAATGACTGGTGAGACTACTGTTGCTGAAACAAAACCACCCACACCTGTGCCTGCACAGACAGAAGGACAAACAGCATTCAAGAGTACCAGTCACAGTGTTGTGCCCGCACCAGTTAAAGTCAGCAATACCCAGCAGCAGAATCTTAGTGCACCACTGAAGTCAACCCGTACCAGAATAGTGAAGGCACCAGTGAGATTCCAGGACTATGTCTAAGCGTTTAAACCGATTATGGACACTGAACATTGAACACTGTTTTTTCTTTATTTTTTTTATTTTCATTTACATGAAACTGTTAAGTGTGTTTTGGACACTTGTCGTCATCAGTTCATTATTATCATTTTTTACTTTCCTTCAAAACAAAAAAAGGGAAGATGTTTCAAGATATACGTACTTCCGGTTACGCGTACTTATGTCAACCAAATATATACTGTCAATCAAATAAACAAATTAAAAGAGCAGCTTCTCTAAAAATGGCGTGTTTCACTGTGAAACCTAAACACCGTGCGGTTAGTGCTTCTCAAAATGGTCCTTAATACACTATGAGGAGGAACTTCACAAATTTCCGGACGGCCAACTACCGTTCTTCTCGGGTAGGAAAAAAAAAGGGTGCGACACCTTCAGGTTCCCTCTCACGTGACGTGATACTCCTTTCAGGTCCCGATGACGAAGACGTTCCACGCCAAGGCAACAGAGTTTCCCTTCAAGAAAGTGGATATGTCATTATGGCATTCCAATTTAAGGTAATTCCTCTGAAATAAAACTGACAATAGAATTTCGTTCAAACTTTGTCCACTGAATATTTATCATATGAGAAATTCAATTTTGAAATAAAAAACGGGGGTGCCCATGTTCATTAAGGAGCACTGAGGCATTGAAAATGCACCATTTTGGCATTATTTAATGCTTATCAGAAGAACGCATTTTCAGTAATAATTGTAAAATCTTTGTAGCCTAGACTCCTGAAAACACGCATTAAACTACAGTCAATACATTGTGTCGGACACAAATAAAAATTTTAAGTTTCATTTAGACAGAAAGCTGAGGTCTTGATTAAAATTTGAACCAAATTTCTTGACATGGTTACCAAACGGCAAACTAGAAAAGACCACAGTGTATCTGCTAGTTTCCTTATTTATTTAATTTTCAGTAATAGAAATCAGATAAGTCTTTTTTCACGCAAAGCTTGTGATCAGTTCATCACAATGACTGGAAAAAAAAGGTGGGGTGCCCATGCTCGTTGGTGAGTTATAGCCATTTTTCAACTGACAGAGCTCAATATCAAGGCAAATTCGCCATGTTTTCAGTATGCGCCTACTCGAGAGCTCGCTAAATGACGCCATAAATTATGCGCAGAAAGGATGCGCAGTGTAAAAGTGAGGAATGACCTCAAGAAAGAATGGAGTGATTTAGAAGTAGAGCTGAAGATCAGAGAGGCTTTTCAGGATGTCATTCCTCGGTTAGTCGATTTCGAAATTTTACAATCGGTTCACACCAAACTATTGAGGCCTACGTTAGCTCAAGGACAGTACTTGACTGGAGCAATGATTCATCGCATATTCAGGGCAAACCAATCTATGTGCGACCAACGCAGCAGATTTTGAAACTTCTTAAGCAACGCAAGACGCGAGACGACCTTGATGATCAGGTTGATTTTGACAACGAGCTTGAAGTCACGGATGGTAACTCAACCAATGGTAACTTGGAATAACTTTCTTCAGCGAGAGCCACGGGAGAGAAAGCTGCAGGTACCGTGAATTTCCCATCAGTGCCAAATAGCTCTAGTGACAATAATGTCACTGATGCTATGGGGAGTGGTTTACCATCCACATCAAGCAGTGCACCAACCAGCCATGATGAAATGAATGCCATCACTGACTCATCAGAGCAGTATCAGCAGCCACTTCCAAATGCATATGACAACTATATTGGTGCCCTTTATGAAAGCAGTCCTGATGAAGATGCTGACCTACTTGCAGCCATTTATGCAAGTATTGCAGATCAGAAAAGGAGCAGCATGCCCTCTGGGGAGAAGGACGTTGATGTTGTCATAAGGAAGTTCATTGATGACAACCTTCAGCCTGTAAGTGAAGAAGTGTATTGCAACATCTTGATAAATAGAAAGAATTTATTGTCAAGCACCCTAGCAGCTATTCAGAGAAGTACATTCTCCTTTGTCAAACCAGTTCATGTGTCATTCTCAGGAGAGGAAGCAGCTGATGCAGGTGGTCCCCGAAGAGAATATTTTCGGCTTTTAATGTCATCACTGAAAAATCTGGGTATATTTCAGGGAAGCTGGTTCTCTCATGACCTACATCTTCTTCGCTGCAAGAAATACGAACTTGGTGGAAAGTTGGTCTCCTGGAGTGTCCTTCAAGGTGAATCGGGACCCAACTGCTTATCACAAGAGTGATTTTCAGTAATGAGCAATTTACAAGCAAATCGGGAAGATGCCATTGCTGCAGTTAAAGATGAAGAACTTAAAACAGTTCTTACTGATTTGCAATCCTGTTCAAGCAGTGTTGAGTTTACTGCACTTGTTGAGAAGAAAGCCGATGCTATTGCTGGATGTGGTTATTCCCAAACTACACATCTGATATCAGCAGCAAAGATGAGATCATACATTGTCTTCTGAAGCAGGCATTTGTTTTTTCTGTTCATGCTGAAATTGAGCAATTCTGGGATGGCCTAAATTCCATTGGAAAATTTGGAGACATTCTTAGAGAAAGTCCAGAACTATTTGCGGCGGTTCTTGGTGATAGTAAAGTCAAGCTCAATTCAATTGCTTTCAAGAAATTGTACAATATTGACTTCTCTGATGATGGGTCTAACCAAAGGGACAAAGAGGAGAAAACAATTTATTGTTTTGAACTCTTCTTACAG
>JAHPZR010001234.1:12500-17500 GCA_019787425.1 Platygyra sinensis | reverse complement strand
TTCCACTGCTTCAAGAGCATCCATCCATAAAATACTTATCGTTTAGACTAATAACATTAAGTTAGCATTAAGTTAAAGACTACAAACAAAATGATTGTTAACCCCTGACTATTCTATTTTCGTCACTTGATTCGGAGGCAGCAGTGTCGGGTACATGGACTTCTACGAAATAAACAACATATTACCATTATTTACCAGACTAAATCACTCACCTTTGTGGCATTAGACTAAAATTTGGTCGATTTTAATTAAGCTTGTGAATTTCCCCCAAAAGCGTGGTAGTGATAGCTATTTTCCGATGTTTGAAACCAACAAAATGCATACAAGTAAACCAAAAACAAAATAGTGCCTCTAGCTACTAAAAACGAGTCAGGAACAAACAAACTGACTGCTAGAATTTGTCATAGTATTTCACTGAACTCAGAGCAAGATGTTGCCATGGAAACTATATTTTGAATGGCACGTTTTTTCAAATTTAAAATTTTTGTTAAGAAAATTCACCTTCCTTGAAATTCTTTTTCTGTATTTAGGACATTTTTTTCTATTGTTTGATTTTGATTGGCTTGAGTCATTTTCTGGTGCATTTTGAAAAATCATCATCGAATTTACGTTGGTGGCTTCTTGGATATCAAACATTTTAGGCGCATGGTATGCCTTCTAAGTTTCAGTAGCATTGTTTAAATGTTCTCTAAGTTACAAAGGAAGCGGAATCCGCTTTCTTCCTCTTTTCTTGAGCGTATCCCGGACTGGCTAGGGTTAATATAATACCTCAGCTGAGAGTTGTGAATAAAGGCATAAATTAGATGCTCCTCTTAACTGAAAAATCATGCGCTGTGGTCGAAAGAATTTTGTTCTTATCAGTATACTACATGGTGCTTACTCAGTCATAACAGCAGCATTTGTCTGTCCCGAGCTGACATTTAAAATATGGTGAACAATCATTGGGCATATCCTGTGGACATGGATCTTGGTAATAGAAACACGTTCCATATGGTTGGTCGCACAATGGGAGATCTGTGAAAGAAAATTTGTTAATACAAAAAATAATAATAATATCTAGTAAAGATATGGCTATTGCACCCTGTTGCATTTCCAAAATCAAGTGGCTCAGCAAAAATTAACGTGCTTTGCACCCATAACCACTTTCTGTTTTATGGACTTATAAAAATGTCGAATAATATAATTGGCTTACTCGCAGTATAGATGCCTTCTTAATTGTGCTCAGCTGAAACTGTGCATAAAATGAAATGCTTCGAGTAATTAACTATCTTTTTTTTCGTTAGCGGCATTCTTCACAAAGATTGTGCTGAACTTTATTTACTGAGTAGATACTGTGCTTACCTGCCAATGCGACGTACACACCCATCCCCCCCAAGATAATCAGCAATAGGCACAGATGAAACTTAACAGCAGCCATGTTGGAACTGCAAAAGACAAGTAAGTAGCGCAGTTTTGTCAGTAATTACCAGAGAAGGAAATCCCGGAAGAAGTATTCATAGCCAACGTATACTGGCTCCGTGTGATCATCAAAACTGCTCATCCTAAATTAAAGTACGGTGTAACGTAACCAGTTTGCGCGCACAACTACACTAAAAGGTGTCTGGAGTATTCTTCTTAAAATATTTCAATAGCACTTTTTTCAATTATGCGGACCGTATGCGAACGTTACCATTCATCGGCCTAGAGTCTTACCACAACAAAAGAAGTATCCAAAAGTGAAATATATTGACATTCAAACACTTTTCGTAGATCAAGCTTTGACAGAGATATAGAGTCCCATGTAGCCATATAAAATATTTTAATCCTGGCGGCCTCACTGTTCCACGAAAAATACAGGAAGGACTGTCAAAAGAAAACTATTTCTTGCAAATTGCCTGGCGTGAGCATGGATTCAAAGGCAAATATCATGGCAACACGGCCTAGCTGTTAAAAAGGTAAATTCTGCAAAGAGCAAAACTTACAGAACTGGAGTCTTCTCTTTTGATGTCAGTCTTCCGCGATAGGCAAAACCTTCCTAACAGGATAGCTCTCTGTAAGGAACTGAGCGTTATCCGTCAGTTTTCCTCCTTGTAAGGAGTTCTAAACACGAAAAATTAAGTTTGAAATTGACAACTGTCAATTTAAAAAAACTATAACACCTGTCTGCATCTGTAAAGCTTGGAAACGGCGCATGCCCAGCTACATTTCTCTAGGGGTGGGCCTTAAAATATTTATTTATGAAAAATTTTGCCGAACGAGAAAACTGGAAATTCGTCATAATAAGAGAAATTTTAACAAGCGTAAGACCAACCAGAAATAGTGTCCAGACTAACAAACGTTTCTTTATTCTAAAAGTCAAGTTTAAGGTTAATGTTGAGGACTAAAGTTACGATCAAAGACCAAGATTTGAAACAAAAGAAGATAAACGGCTACCCAGTGGGGTCGACTAGGCAAGTTTGTCATGTGTTACCAAGGGAAATATTTTTCTATGCAGAAATTTTCTTGATTATGTTGGAGGACTCTGTACTTCTTAATCTTCCATACTGAGGCCAACTAAACATTGATTTGTATTTTCTTAGGCCCCGGCCACTCAAATCCGTTTCCGAAGGGAAACGCATACTTTTTGATGCGTTTTTACCTATCGTCCAAGTTAAAACTTCAGAAAACGAGCAAAGCCTCCATTGGCATCTCCAGGAAACAAACCTCCTTTGAAGCAATTATTCCAATAATTTCCAGAAATAGATTCAATATTATTTGCATGGAATCTATCACTGAGCGACGTAGGCTTTCGAAAATTATTTTACTCTTAAAGTCCAGTAGTTTTGTTGATTTTCATGTCGAACACATATTGTGAAAAATACTTCACTTTTACACCAAAAGGATGTAATTCTTACGTGTAACGAACAGGTGTTTGGCACACTGTTCATAAACTGGTATGTTAAATTAGCACACCGTAACAAGAACACTGAGGTTTCAAGTCGACATCGCTTAGTTAAAGTTGAATAAATGACTGGCCAAAATATTAAAAATTATCAACAAAACGAACACAACCTAATGTGTACTGAAACCTGCTAAGGAAACAAGAAAGTATAAGTTATTACTTCTTTGTCGCGCGAAAAATTTGCAACAGAAGCCGAGAAAGTTAGATAGGGGAAATGAGTTAATTATTCACTTCGAGGACAAAACGGAAAATTTCCATTCTTGTATAAAATATAACGGCCAACATTTGAGAAAACAACAGAAAATAAGGCGAGAGACACGAGCAAGAACCAGTTTGAAAACAAGAATGAAATAGTTTAAATTGTTTGTCGCGCGACGATATATTACAGCGAAGAACACATGAAACCTTTAAACAATTTCAAAACTACAAGTTTGTGGGGGTCGTGTGCTAAATAAAAAGATAGAAATGCTAAAAATAATAAAGAAGGTACAACTAAAGGATAAAAATCCTTCTTATAAAAGACATAATTTTGTTAAATTGAGTCAATAGTTAAAGATAGATAAAATTCCCAGATCTGTTGTTGATTATTTGTGGGGCTAAAACATTAAAATTAAAATCCTTAAGAGAGTGGCAATTAACAACATTTTTCAAAAAGCATTTCACGCCTGCGCACTTTATTATCGATCTATTTTATCGCCCTATAGCGTTCCAGAGGACAGTCCCTCTATAGGATATGGAGTTTTGAACGTGTTTGGAGGCAAAAATAGGAGCTATCAACCCTTGTTTCAGTGTCCGACGAAGAAGATCTGTTGCCGTAGACAATGAACTCTTCAGCTTAAGTGCGAAGGAGCATGCCATGATAACCCTTGTAAAAAAGTTTGATTAAAGAACATTTAGACAAATGTGTTAAAGTGTTTCACTTAACGTTAGCTAAAACGTCAAGCCGGTTGGTATGTCCGGTGAAAATCGCCGGAAAAATGATAATTCTACCCCTGAGCAGCACGGCAGCCGTATTGCCTTGCCACTGTTTTAAATACAGACGAGCATTGCGTACCAGTAATGGATGACTGGATAATCTTTACGTTAAAAGACTCGCACACATGACGGGGTAGAAACTTGGATTTCTTCAGGAAGCGCAATATTTGTTTGCAAAGCAGCGAAAGAAAGATAAAACATCAAAATCAAAAAGACGATATAGACAAATCAATCATTTTGAGATCAATCGTATTTCAACTGTGTTAAATTAGTGGCCACTTAGTTCTTTCTCAGCAGTTTTGTACTGGCTAAAAAACACTGCAAAAATATATTTAAACGAAACCGAATAAACTAAATAAACAAGTCGCCGTAAATTAAGTAAGCAGAGATGAAGTCTGCAAGTTTCTGTTCACTTTTAAAACCTAAATTCCTAAATACATGGAGCCAAATGAAAAGAAATGGAAAAGGAAGTTCGATAACAATAAATCTTCATTCACGCCGAGGCCAAGAAACTTCACATGAAAGCAAAGAAAATGTTCAAACCTTCGCAGATGTGCTTTGCAGCATATCAGCATGTTTAAATTTTAAATTCTTTAGGTTTAAAACGAAAGCTAGAGTTTTTTCCCACGACTTCTCCGAATTTTGCCAAGTCATTTTATCAGCCCTGGCGTTACCAATTGTTCCAAAAGTTGAATTTAGCTTCGAAGTAATACTCCACATTATTCTGCAATACTATATATTTTTGATTTTGGCGATCGAAATTCAAAACTTGCTTGCAAGCGTTCTCCGTTGATCTTTTATACTGAGGCCAACTAAACATTGATTTGTATTTTCTTAGGCCCCGACCACTCAAATCCGTTTCCGAAGGGAAACGCATACTTTTTGATGCGTTTTTACCTATCGTCCAAACTAAAACGACCGAAAACGAGCAAAGCCTCCATTGACATCTCCAGGAAACAAACCTCCTTTGAAACAATTATTGCAATAATTTCTAGAATACATTCAATATTATTTGCATGGAATCTATCACTGAGCGACGTAGGTTTTCGAAATTTATTTTACTCTTACTGTAATATCCAGTAGTTTTGTTGATTTTCATGACGAA